>PVIU01006680.1:0-99232 GCA_004026605.1 Ondatra zibethicus
ACTACAGACTAATGCTGGAGGCAACTTTGTTTTAGTTTCAATGTACTTTTATACCCAAATGTAACAAAGAAAACAATGATCCAAGGAAGATTGTTTGAGTCAAAAACAACATGATCAGAAAAATATGTAAATGAATACCAGTAAGCACATAACAATAGTTAACAGTGAAACCCTTTTCAAGAACTTTCTCAGAACAGATCAATTTAAATACAATTGTCCAGATTATATTATAGATTACATTTGGGAAAGCACTAAAGAAAGCAGAAGGTCATATCCAGATTCAGGGTACACTGCAGACAGCATTCAATATATCCTTTCACCAGATTTGGTCCTATATTTATTTTCAACATCCAGTAAAAATATACATGCCTTATAAATCGAATACAAATATTTATATAGAGGAGGCAGAAAATCATGTCTAAGAACAACAGTATATGGAACAAAATGCATTTGAGGTAAAAGGCTCTCTGCCAGACCCACAGTCAATCTTTAGGTTGAGCTCAGGTAGTACTGGGGAAGAGGAGAGGAAGGACTTTAGAAATCACAGGGGTCAAAGACACTACAAGAAAACCTACAAGCACACAGAATCAACCCACCTGGACTTATAGTTGCACACAGAGACTGAACTGATAACCAGGGAGTCTGCACAGGTCTGACCTAGGCCCTCTGTGAGACACCTACCAGTGGAAAAGGGGCTTTCCCTGACTCTTTTGCCTGTTTTTAGGAACTTTTCCCTCCTGTTAGGTTGCCTAGCCCAGCCTTAATATTATGAGAGATGTTTAGTCTTATCGCAACTTTATATGATATGTTTTATTGATATCAATGGGAAGCCTGACCTTTTCTAAAAGGATATGGAGGAAGAGTGGATCTGGGGGAAAAGGGATGGCATGCTGGGAGGAGAAGGGGAAAGATCTGGAATCAGGATGCAATATATGAAAGAATAAGAAAAGAAAGAAAACAGAACAAAAACAAACTGAAAACCAAAGGACCTCTGATTTTTTTTCTTCCCTGGAACCTCTCTCACAGTTTCCCAAGGCATTGTTCACCATGGTTCATTCTTTTGACTGTGTTCTGACATTATTCACTGTTTAAATTAGGTTTGTGTGTGTGTCATTGTTTGTGTTTCTCTATGTGGGTGCCTGTTAAGGTCAGAAACATAAAATAGCACAAGAACTGGAGTTGTAGGCTCTTATGTACTCTGACCCTGGGTGCTGGGAACTGAAGTCATGTCACCTGCAAGAGCAGTCCAAGCTCTTGTTCACTGCACCATCTCACTGCTCTTCCTTTCACCTTTCTAAAGCATTCACCAGTTAGGTCCAGTCAGCTGATAAGACATAGTGAGTTTTAAAATCAGTGCTATTCAAGTTTTTGTGGGATTTAGATTATTTTATTAAAAATTAGTTATAGTTCTCTGGGAAGTTATTCCATCTGTTCTCTTGGACAGATTAACTCCTTTGTTGTGAAGCAGCCAAGTATATTATATACAACTGTGTGCTATTATTGGAGTCTACAATTGATTCATTAATAAATTATGCATCTGCCATTGCTCTAATGATGCATTCAAGTAATGTATATTGTAGGGCATTTCCTAGCAGGAAAGTCAGTTTGTACTGGGGATTTAGAGGTAATATAAACTTTGAAAGTGAGGTGAAATATGGAATCCAAAAATAATTTAATGGGCTGCTAAGTACATGAAGGTGGATATTCACTTACCTTTACTTTTTTTCTGATTTACAAAATCCTGATTCTCTGAAGTGCACACAGAGCTGGTAAAAACTTTTCTGCTAGTTACAGGAATAAATTGCTTTTATGAGTGAATAAAGCACGTTAATTTCTGACACGGTTCTGAAAGTCATTAGGAACTTAGGAAATTAGTGAGAAAAATATTATTTGGGCATTAAAATCAGAAAACAGCACTGACCTTGAGTCCATATGGCAATAAAGCTATGGACATGTCAGAGGTAAATGTGTGTAGTTTTTCAAATAAGGGCAATGAGACCCGGTGATGACACTCTGGTCATCAGTCTTGGAGGCAAGTGTCTTTGCCAAAAGAGCCTTCTTGCAGTCAAGAAAATTGTTTGAACTATATACTTAATACTATGTATAGAGTCATGTGGCACTGATTCTAAGAGATGTAATATTGAATTTAGTTAGTGTAAAAGGACCATCCTCCAAACCTACCCTCCAAAGCTGATTGGGTTATAAACTCCACCATGAGAAGTCATTCATTGGTAGACTTATTTTATAATTTTCCCTGTGTATTTTCTCTTTCTTATGGTAAAATATCTAATAAAAAGCAACTTAAAGGAAAAAAAGTTGACTTTTTCTTACCATTATGGAGGAGACTCCCTGGTGGCTAGTCATGTGGTGTCCTCGGCCGAGAAAAAGAAAAAGGTGAATGCTGGTGACTAACTTACTGTACCCCTTCCCCTGTTACTCAGTGTGGTTTCCCAGGCCATGGCATGATGCCATCTACATCAGTTGTTAAGCCTGTCTGGAAAGACAGTCAGAGACATTCCCAGAGGGATATCCCCCTGGGAATTCCACGTCCAGTGGAGTTGGGAATGAAGATTAAGCTATCACAGATAGTGTTTTTGTCTTCTGTTGTATTTAGAGGTATCTCTCTGATATGTAAGACAGATGAATGACAACAGAAGTTACTATGAGGAGAATAGAATCAGGCTAGGAATTTGGAGTGAAGAACAACACTTTAATTTTGGCAAGCTATATCAACAGTAGTTTGATACTTATCAGAGTTTGCTAGAATTAAAATAACAATTTCACAATCCATTTACTCACCTTTTCTTAATATTCTGACAGCTGTGCTCAGCTTCCTTCTAATATATTTTACTTTCCCAAGTTATATTTGATAATGACTTAAATACCATACAAATCTAGATTTCAGTAGCAGTAGTTAATTGGGTTGGAATGACATTCAAACTTCAAAATTTTTGTGGTTATCAATGTGAAAATTGGTTGCCTTTTTATGAGAACCAATTTTTATTCATAGTAAGAAATTTGGGAAAATATGAATCTTTCATGGTCTATTCATCTATGTAGACACCTAATTAAATTTCTGAATTTTTAAACTAGCATATCATTTATTCTATTCCAATAAAACAAATTGGAGAAAAGTGTATGTTTTCAGTATTCTTTATCTTATTTCCCACACTCCCCTGCTACCCACTTGTTGACCATCCCATGTCTCTTATCCTTTTTAATTTCATTTTGTCCATTTTAATTCTTTTTGTGCCACCACCATTATTACCCTGTACTGGTCTCTTTAATAGATTTATAGACTTAGCCCATAGGTGTACAAGTTAATATATGTATATAAACATTAAATGCTAATTTCCACATGTGAGGAAAAACATTTTTATTTTTTTATGAATTTATACCATTTAATTTTTACTTTCTGGTTCTATGGCTGATATCTATTTTGTTCACCTGAATATTATTTTAAAAAGTAGGAGAAATTAATACTAATTATTTATTCATTCATGAGAAGTGAGTTTATATTCAATTAATGTAATTTTTTTCTCTTTTTTTATTATTTTTTGCTTTATAAATAATACCATTCAAAATTTCCACCTCCTCCCCTCCTCCCATTTTCCTCCCACTTCCCCACTCTCCCTCTTCCCTCCCCCTCCTGTCCTAAGAGAGGGCAGGCTACCTTGCCCTGTGGGAAGTCCAAGGCCCTCCCCCCTCCATCTAGGCCTAGGAAGGTGTGCGTCCAAACAGACTAAGATCCCAAAAAGCTAGGGCATGCAGTAGAATCAAATCCCAGTGCCATTATCATCGGCTTCTCAGTCAGCCCCCAGGTTTGATCACATGCTCATTCAGTCCCAGTCCAGGTGCCCTTGGTGAGCTCCCATTAGATCAGTCACACCATCTCAGTGGGTGGGCGAACCCCTCTCAGTCCTGACTTCTTTGTTCATCTTCTCCCTCTTTCTGCTCTTCAACTGGACCTTAGGAGCTCAGTCTAGTGCTTCCATGTGGGTCTCTGTCTCTATCTCCATCCATTGCTGGATGAAGGTTCTATGGTGATATTCAAGATAGTCATCAGTCTGACTACAGGCCAAGGCCAGTTCAGGCACTCTCTCCTCTACTGCCCAAGGACCTAGCTGGGGGCATCCCCTTGGACACTATTTAATTGATGCTTTTAAAAATGTTTTTATATACTTTAATTTAACACTTTCAATATTGTACTAAATATAAAATTTAAGAGAAAAATAAAATGATTTATGTACCACATTTATGTCTTTTAAAATAATTTCAGCGGATTACCAGAAAAGTTCAAACTTTTATTTTGTTGTCTTATTATTGCTTTCTTGTGAGGGGAATATGAGAGATACAGGTGAGAAGAAAGTGTGTCTTTTAAATGCTGTCACCAATTTAAGGAAAAATATGTCTCTAAGCTTTAAAATGATACTTAAGAAGTCATTGTAAACTTGCACACAGAATTTTATATATCCATTTTCAGTATAATATTCATGATATTTATTGTATAATGGCTATGTAATCATTTTTCACCTCTGTCCAAATTGAATATCCATCCTTATGCAATCTTGTGGAATAGGGAACAATTTTTCTCTACATTATGCAATGCTTGTTATGAATGTAAACAGAAGAAAAGTTGATGCACATATGGACTCATCAATAAACAATTTACAGTTGGCACATGCATATATATTTTGTTTTTACCAGAAATGAAGAAATACATCACAAATTAGCTCACAAATATTTATAGCATTTATTGACACACAGACTTACCAACAGTCTCTAGCTTTGATTTTCTAATGACTAATGAAGGGCTGAGGAGAAAAGCATAGTATAGTTAATATAGATGCTACTTTTCCTTCTCACTCTATTTTTTTCAGTGTAAGCCTTTGGATATTTTAGAGGAGCAACATTTAAAAATAGGCATATGTGATAAGGCCTTGGTCATTATATTCCGTAGAGTGTTGCTGGGTTTTTTTTTTTTTTCTGTTTCAGTTAGAAGCAAGTTAAGGGTCAAATACAAAGCGTGGCTGTCTTTTGTCTCATTGTCCCTCATTACTCACCTATAGATGAAGTGTTTCCTATCTGCTGAATCCTTGCACATTGTGGTAATACTGAAGTTCTCTATGTGTGGGTCATTATAAATGCTGTATGGCAGCAGAGGTGTAGATTAAGAAAGACCAGGCAATTGTATAGTACATAAATCTTCTAAAAAAGCATCCAACCAGTCCACCAGACATCCCTTACAAATTCTAAATTCAGATTAAGATTGTAAAAGATTTTCTGATGATCAGGATAGATATTTGTCTCAGTGGTTACGAGTATGCAGTTGTCTTCCAAAGAAAAATTTTGATTTTTGACTCTGAGGGGCTCACAGTCACTCTAACTTGAGATTCTGGGTTCTGATGGCCTCCTCTTCCTCTGTGAGCACCCCCCCCACACACACACACATTTACACATACACATACACACATGTTTGTGATAAACACAAATATGAACGTACATATAAATCAATAATACTAAAAGTAAATCTTTAAAATCATACAGCTTTCGCTTTACAACTCTGGAATTTCTCTTCAGTCACTTTGAGGACATGCCTCATCTTCTTTACTTGGCTTTCAAAGTCATTCTGCCTTATGGAAAAATCCCCAAAGTAATTTTTGCTTACCATTTTTTCATTCACATTCTGCACTGGGATTATCTATACTTATTTATATTTTTGAAAGTTTTATTTACATGATTCTAGAAAAACTCATCCTGAGTGAGGTAACCCAGACCCAGAAAGACAAACATGGTGTGTACTCACTCATAAGTAGACAGTAGATGTCCAGACGATAATCCACAGCTCCAGAAAAGCTAGGTAACAAGGAGGACCCTAAGAAGGACACAAGAATTGCCCTGGAAAGGGCAAATAGATGAGCTCTCCTGGGAAAACTGGGGGCAGCAGTAGATGGAAGGGGATGGGAGATGATAACATGAGGAAACAAGATGGTTAAGTTGCAGGAGGGAGAGCGTTGGAGAGCAATAAAAGAGATATCTTGACAGAGGGAGCTATTATGGAGTTAGGGAAAACCCTCATGTAGAAATTCTCAAGAATCCACAAGAAGGACCCCAGTTAATAGTTCTAGCAGTCGTGGAGAGGGTGCCAGAACTAGCCTTCTCCTATAATCATATTGGTGACTACTCTGTCATCATAGAACCTTTCGTCCAGCAATTGATGGAAGCAGAAGTAGAGATCCACATGCAAGTACCAGGTTGAGTCAGGTTGAAGCATGATTAATAAAATTTCAGGGACAGAAATTGGGTTTCAACCTAAAGGTCAGAAATGCAAAGCAGCCAGTCACTGGATCTTACCTCAAACTCAGTCTGAAATTGTGATCCTGCTTCCAGGAAACTTCAGAATGAGACTGAAACTGAGAACTGTTTCCTCCATTCTATAATCCTCTCTAGTTCTAGAATTAAGGGAGTTCACCACTACTGCCTGGTTTCTATGGCAAGCTAGTGTGGCTCCTGGGATTAAAGGTGTGTGTCATTGCTGCCTGGTCTGTAAGGCTGGCCAGTCTGGCAATTTTACTTTTCTGATCTTCAGGTAAGCTTTATTTATTAAAACACAAATGAAAGGCCACTACAAGCTGATGCGGAGATCCACAGGCAAGTTCCAGGTTGAGTCCAGTCAAAGAGAGACAAGAGGGATTATATGAGCAAGTAAGATCAAGATCAATCCACAAGGACAGCTGAGCAGAGTTCATGGAAGCTCAAAGTAGCCTCCATGGGACCAAACTAGGACCTCTGCATGTGGGAACAGTTGGATATCCTAGTCTGTTCAAGGGGACCCTGGCAGTGGCACCAGGATCTATACCTGATGCATGAGCTGGCTTTTTGAAGCCCATTCCCTGTGGTGGGAGGCCTTGCTCAGCCTTGATGCAGTGAGGAAGGGCTTGGTCTTGCCTCAACTTAATGTATTGATGCCCCATGAGAGGCCTTAATCTTTCTGAGGAGTAGATGGGGGATGATTTTCGGGGGGAAATGTGAGGAAGTAGGATGAGGGGGCAAGCTGTGGTTAGTATATAAAAAGCACAAAGATTTTAAAAGAAAACAAACAAAAGTGCCATTAGTCATCTCCTTTCTATTGCCAGCTTCCTTTGCCCTTCTATTCTCATTCTCCAACCATGAACGAAATATTAGATTTTTTAAACAGTATTTTCATTATCCCTTCATTTTGGGGACCTTTCTTTTTTCTCTATATAAGACTGTTGATATCAGATTTATAGTTTTTGTTTCAGACAGATGCTCAGTATGTCATGTAGGCAAGCCTGGTAATTCCTATTTTATCTAGGCTAGCCTTGAATCATGATCTCCCATCCTTGGTCTCCTGATTGCTGGGATGACACATAAGTACCCGAACGCTGGGATGACAGACAAGCACTATCATACTTCAGCCAGAATTGTTTTAGTATTCATTCTTGTAATGCCCAGGTGAGGTTCTTTGTCATAATACCATGCTTCACAGTAGACTTTACCCTTATTCTAAGAACCTGTGAAGTAATGATCTCTGAAGGTGAACCATTTCCTATTGTAGACACTATTGATTTGAGTCACCAAGCACAGTCTGATACCTTAAAATTGCTCAATATTTTCTTATGAGACAGACTTTCATCAAGTGCTGATGAAAGTCTCAAATTCAAGATCCTTTGGCCCCAGCCTTAGATAACTAAGACTAAAGAAATATGCCACCGTACATAGTTCAATACACTTCATTTTAAAATAAATTTGAGGAGGGGTTGTTGTAGCTGGAAGTATCTTTTCTTCTCTCCTGTCCGCTGGACCAGTTTCTTTCCCTCCCAGTGGTCCTCACAGTCACTTAAGAAATAATCACTCAGAGGCTAATATTACCATAATTGTTTGACGACAGCTCAGGCTATTACTCGCTAGCTCTCTCTTATAAATTAACCCATTTCTACTGACCATTATATTGTTACATGGCTATGGCATTACCTCTGTTCTGTCATCTTTCTCCTTAGGCTGCTGCTGGTGTCTCTCTTCTTGGGCAGCTACATGGTGTCTCATGTCTCTGATTCCACCTTCTTTCTCTTTCTAGCTCTGCTTGGATTTCCTGACTAACTCTAATTTTCCTGAGTTTTGGCCAAATAAGCTTCTTTATTAACAAATGATAATAAAACATATTCACAGCATACTGAAGGACATCCCACATCAGGCTATTCTAGATGTAATTATAAAGACAAATCTGAAAAGTACAACTTTACTCATATATGTACCAGTTATCTGTGCTCATAATGACACATTATGTTATATATGTAGCAATAGGTCTTCTTTAAAAACATGTTATTCTTATTTTTATTGCTTATACAGGGTATTGATATTTTACCTTATAGACTAAGGTAAGACATTGGTCAAACAATGTATTATTCCCGATATTGAAAAGCCCATATTTTCAAAATGTGAGAATATTTACACATTTGAACTCATAGAGATAGTGACAATATATATTAACCTTGTACAAACTTAAACAAGACAAAAATTCCAGCATAGAAAGGTAAGGTAAGGTGGGCATGAAGATTTACCCTTAGATGAGGAGAGATTGGTAATTGACAGCTTTTGGAAAGGGAAAGTAGGTTTTCTTTAAGGGTATGGTTCCTGGGTCACCAACACGGCAATGAAGAGTCACACATCCAAGATTCTATAGCAAGCACTAATTGGGCTGGATATTTTTTAAGATACCATGAAATTGGATGCCTATTGAATGAGCGGTAGATCCAGGATGAGTTGAAGGGATTGAATATATTTGAAATATTTGCTTGGAGTTTCTCAAAAAATAAAATATATTTTAAAATCATTATTTCAAAAAAAATCCCACAACTGCATTGGCAATTTTATTCTGTGTGTTGAACATGTTATCAAAGGAAAAGAACATAAAGTTTTTGAGTTATATGGTAGAAAAATGGCAGTCCATTGTTACAGTAGTATAATAAAACATTTAGCTAAAATATTTATAGTTTTTAAATATTTATTTATCCTGTATTCAGAATACTGTTCCCTCTCCCTCTTCTACTGCCAGTCCCTACCCCCACCTCTCATCTGTCTCCTTATCTACTCCTCCTCAGTTTCTATTCAGAAAAGGGTAGGTCTCCCAATGATAGCAACAAAACATGGCATATCAAGTTGAAGTAAGACTAAGCACCTTGCCTTTTATTAAGGCCAAGCAAGATATCCTAGTATGAGGAATTGGGTCCCAAAAGCCATCAAAAGTTAGTCAAAGACAACACCTGCTCCCACTGTTAGTAATCCTGCAAGAAGACCATGATATATAACTGTAACATATATACAGAGTGCCTAGGTCAATCCTATGCAGGCTTTTTGGTTATGTATATAATCTCTGTGAATCCCTAGGAGTCCAGGTTAGATGTTCCATTGGTGCTTTTTTAGGGGACCATGTTGGAAAAGGGCCAGTTGTTGATCCCAGCCTCCCTAAACCAAAATAATTACTTAGAAATCATATTAATTAAATCATTGCTTGGCCCATTAGTTCTAGCTTCTTGTTGGCTGAGTCTTACATATTGATTTAACCCTTTTCTATTAATCTGTGCATCGCCATGTGGCTGTGGCTTACCAGCTAAAGTTCTGGCGGCTCCATGGCTCCTCTCTGACTCTGCCCCTCTTTTTCCTAACATACAACCTATCTTTCCCTGCCTAGTTTTGTTCTTCCCTACCATAGGCTCAAAGCAGTTCTTTATTCATTAACCAAAAAAATCAACACATAGACAGAAGGACCTCCCACACCAGGACCAGAAATTGATTCCCAGCCCATATGCATTTTGGTCCCCTGCAATAGTTCAAAGTTCTTTCAGCCACTAAGCCACATTTCCAGCCCCCATTGTCACTTCTTGTTACTCGAGTCACAGCTTGGCATATTATTCAATTTCAAGTAGTATCAAATAAAATTTGAAGTTCTTCAGGTTTGAACATTTACAAAGTATCAAAAATTTATTAAAGAAATATCTTGCTGTGTGAAATTGCTATTATTTAAGCAGCTTAAAGGAGCTTTTATATGTACCCATATCCATATATCTATAATCTATAAGCCATATATATTTTGGAATGCATGCTACTTAATGGTGGTTAATTTTCATTTGTGCATTTGCTTCATGTTATAGAACATTTACTGTGTCTGATTTTATTAAGATAGATTGTTGGTAAATTATCTACGTTATTTTTCGTCATTCATTAATATTATATTAAATAAAGAGGAGGAGTATGCCTAAGTAAATCTCCGTGGACAAAGAAGTGCTGTGTTGTTTTCACCTCCACAATCCCCATCTACCTTTGTTCATTCCAAGAAAAATGTGATTTCTCATACAGAATTGTGTATTTGTGTGGAGACAGGTACCTGCATGCCACAGAATGCCTGTGGAGGGATGAGAATGATTGGCAAAATCTGGTTTTCTCCTTCTATCCCAGTGGATCCAGTGATTAAACTTAGGCCATCAGACTTGGATAAAAGAGCATTTACTATAGAGTCATCTGACTGGACCTAAGATAATAGTTTTAAAACTCAATTTTCTACATATTATAAGGGCTATTTTTTAATATTTTTAATTTTTATTGAGCTCTACATTTTTCTCTCCTCCTATCCCTGCCTCTGCCTTCCCCTTCAACCCTCTCTCAAGGTCCCCATGCTCCCAATTTACTCAAGCGATCTTGTCTTTTTCTATTTTCCATGTAGATTAGATCTATGTATGTCTCTCTAAGGGTCTTGATTGCTGTCTAAGTTCTCTGGGATTGTGATTTGTGGGCTGGTTTTCTTTGCTTTATGTTTAAAAACCACTTATGAGTGAGTACATATGATAATTGTCTTTCTGTGTCTTGGTTACCTCACTCAAAATGATGTTTTCTAGCTCCATCCGTTTTCCTGCAAAATTCAAGATGACATTATTTTTTTTTTGCTGTGTAGTTCTCCATTGTGTATATGTACCTATATGTTAATAAACCAAATGTATAAATATTTTTTTGTTTTTAAGTCAAAGAAAGAAAATACTGAAGTAACCAATTTTCTCCATCACTCTTTTCTCAGCTAAATATAAAAGTCCACATATAATGTATTATATATTTAATTGTATCTAACATGTGTCAGTTTTGGAAACAAATGTTTTTAAAAAGTAGGCTACTTTTTGATAGCAAGGATGGTTTAAAGAACTAGTTCAGGAGTCATGAAACAGTCTGTGATTGAAATGTTACTTGTGAAAATAAAGTTTTATTGGACCTCGTCATACTCATTTGCATATGACATAAGGCTGTGTTCACTGCTCACATGCAGCAGTGAGGAGTTTAGGCAAAGCCCCCACAGCTGTTGGCACTCCAGTCTCCTCCACCTAGCCTTTTACATAGAAATTATGCCACCTCACATTCTACTTTATATGTTTTATTATTTGGAAGATGAGTATTGCTTATTTTCTTTTTCTTAATTGTAAATTTATTCTCTGATTCTTTTTTTCTATTTTTATTGAGCTCTACATTTTTCTCTGTTCTCCTCCCTTCCTGTCCCCTCCTGTTAAACCTTCTCCCAAGGTCCCCATGTTCCAAATTTACTCAGGAGATCTTGTCTTTTTCTACTTACAATGTAGATTAGATCAATGTATGTCTCTCTTAGAGTTATCATTGTTGTCTAGGTTCTCTGGGATTATGACTTGTAGGATGGTTTTCTTTGCTTTATGTTTAAAAACCACTTATGAGTGAGTACATATGATAATTGTCTTTCTGTGTCTTGGTTACCTCACTCAAAATGATGTTTTCTAGCTCCATCCATTTTCCTGCAAAATTCAAGATGTCATTTTTTCTGCTGTGTAGTACTCCATTGTGCAAATGTAACACAATTTCCTTATCTATTCTTTGGGTGAGGGACATTTAGGTTGTCTCCGGGTTCTGGCTATGACAAACAATGCTGCTCTGAACATAGTTGAGCACATGTCCTTGTAGCAAAGCTGAGCATCCTTTGGATATATACCCAAAAGTGGTATTGTTGGGTCTTCAGGAAGGTTGTTTTCTAATTTTCTGAGAAATCACCACACTGATATCCAAAGGGGCTGTACCAGCTTGCACTCCCACCAGCAATGCAGGAGTGTTCCCTTTATCTCACAACCTCCCCAGCATAAGTAGTTATCAGTGTTTTTGATCTTGGTCATTCTTACAGTTGTAAATTGTAATCTCAGAACTATTTTGATTTGCATTTTTCTGATGACTAAAGATGTTGAGCATTTCCTTAAGTGGCTTTCAGCCATTTTAGATTCTTCTGTTGAGAGTTCTCTATTTGTGTCTGTACTCCCTTTTTATTGGACTATTTGTTCTTTTGATGACCAATTTCTTGAATTCTTTGTATATTTTGGAGATCAGACCTCTGTCTGATGTGTGGTTGGTGAAGATCTTTTCCCATTCTGTAGGCTGTCATTTTGTCTTATTGACCATGCCCTTTGTTTTACAGAAGCTTTTCAGTTTCAGGAGGTCCCATTTATTAATAGTTTCTGTCAGTGTCTGTGCTACTGGGGTTATATTTAAGAAGTAGTCTCCTGTGACAATGCATTCAAGTGTACTTCCCACTTTTTCTTCTATGAGGTTCAGTGTGGCTGGCTTTATGTTGAGGTCTTTGATCCATTAGACTTGAGTTTTGTGCATGGTGATAAATATGGATTTATTTTCATTCTTCTCCATGTTGATATCCAGTTATGCCAGCACCATTTGTTAAATATGCTTTCTTTTTTCCATTTGATATTTTTTGCTGCTTTGTCAAAAATCAGGTGTTTGAAAGTGTGTGGATTAATATCCGGGTCTTCCATTCAGTTTCATTGGTACTCCTATCTGTTTTTATGTCAATACCAGACTGTTTTCAGTACTGTAGCTCTGTAGTAGAGTCTGAAGTCAGGGATTGTGATGCCTCCAGATATTCTTTTATTGTTTTGGCTATCCTGGTTTTTTTTTTTTTTGCCTTTTCATATGAAGTTGAGGATTGTTCTTTTGAGGTCTGTGAAGAATTTTGCTGGGACTTTTTTGGGCATTACATTGAATCTGTAGGTTGCTTTTGGTAAGATTGCCATGTTTAGTATGTTAATTCTATCTACCTATGAGCATGGGAGATCTTTCTATTTTCTGGTGTCTTCTTCAATACTCTCTTCAAAGATTTAAAGTTCTTGTCATACAAGTCTTCTACTTGTTTGGTTAGAGTTACTTTGAGGTATTTTATGCTACTTGTGACTATTGTGAATGGTGATGTTTCCCTGATTTTTTTCTCAGTCCATTCATCATCTGTATACAGGACGGCTACTGATTTTTTGAGTTAAGATTTATTTTCTAATCACTGCATCTTTGAACAGAAAATATAGTATAAGGCATCTATATGTGCATTTCTATGTCCAACTTCTAAAAGTAACTGGATTTATGTGGCAAGTGGATAACTTGATGTTTGAGTCACTGTAGATTCTCCACTTAGTCTTACCTTCGGTAAAGACAGGCATATTTCACCACCTCTGGAAAGTATCTCCAATGTAGGATCTGCATTTATAAGACTTGGGAGCTGAACTGAAGAAAGCAGTCATGGATAAGATTATGCCTGTTTCTCAAGGGGCCAGCATTGAGTGAGAAAGCAAATACAGGTGTGGGCTTCCACTTCCATAAGAGACAACCTCTGGGGAACGTGTCATGGACAGCTGGCTGAGGATCTTTCTTCACAACCCAGGTTTTCTAGGGTCTTCATGGCTAATTTTGCATAAGGCGCCTTAATGAAATAACTGTTAAGAATGTTTCCAAACCTGTGTCTAAACATCAGCTCTTAGATCAATAATTTCCACAATTTCTATTTATGATGAGGAGAGAGCACAGCTTTTCACAAATGGAAGGTTTGCATCTGTGTTGCTTGGCTCTGTTAGTTGAGTTGATCGAGCTCCTTTTCTGATGTGAGCTAATGGTGTAATTATTGAAGCTCATTCTTTTGAAAGGTGAATTTTAGGATGTTGCAAATTGTTGACAATCACATGGTAAACAGTAACAACTTGGCTCCCCTTTACGCAGCATGCTGCTGACAATACTGATTAATGGAAACCGAGAACAGATCCCTGTAATGATGGGGGAAAGAGCTCAGAACATCCCACTGCCCATCAGCATGCAGTTTCCCCTTTGTGCCTTCTTTGTCTTTTCTATTTTAAACTTGAACCATATGGAAAAAAGAAATAAATGATTAGTTTAAATTTGGTTTAAATTATGGTTTTACCAACATATTGATGACTACTGCATTCAACTTAACTGGGAATTAAAGGGCTTGAACTACTGAAGTGTGTGATAAAAATAGGAAGGCTGCTTTGAAGAAAGAGAAGGTTATAATTTTTATTTCTGCTACTTTCTGACATTTTTACTGGCTCATGCCAACCGAATAGCTTTACAGAGGAAAACAAAACATATAAAGCAAATGGGGATAAAGAGAAAAAAGCTTAAGTGGACCTGTCAGAGATAGAGTGACAAGGTATTATAAATATTTGAAATGTTCGGTAAATATGAGGCAGTCAATCAAAAGACATTTAAATGTTGAAAGGACCAAGAGTACAATAAAGTTGATCTGGGACATTTCAGTGATACTTGGTTTTTAGCAGGTTTTATTGTAGGTATTTTTTTCATCAGACATGAAATTTTTAACACCTAATTTCACATCTAAGTATTAACTTTTAAGCATAACGTCGAAATGCATGCTGGTAATATACAGAGAGGAATTAATAGGGAGTATTTAGATTTTTTCCCTTGCTGTTACAATTTAGACTGGGAACATTCTGTTAAGTTACTACCTGCTCCTGCTTACTGTCACAAGTGGACATTCATCAAAATGTTTAAAAGCAATGATTAGAAACAACTGACACCACTCTGCAGTGATTAAAAAGAGGGTAGGATATATGTGATTGTATTTACTAATATTTTTAAAAAGAGCTTAGCATAATATGTCCTCTTAAAAATAGACAGGCAAACTTGAGAAGAAAACAGATAATAAAAAAAGGGATACTGTTTAAAGATTGCATTTCTAGTTTAATTGTTGTGTTTGTATGTATGCTCAAGTATGGAAGTGTGTAACTGAAGGTGTGCATGTTGTGTGAATGTGAGCATTAGTGTGTGTTTGTGTGTGCATATGTGTGTAGGTGTGTACAGTTATGTGCATTTGTGTTTGTGTGCTGGTGTTTGTTTATTTGTGTGTGTGTGTGTGTGTGTGTGTGTGTGTGTGTTATGGGTGTAGATATTGGGATGCCACTGAATGGATGTACTGGTCAGGGGACATATGGCAGTTGACCCTCACTTTACACTTTGTTATGAAGGCAGGGTCTGTCTTTTTTCTGCCGCTTCACTTCTTACTCCAGGCAAGCTAGCCTGCAAACTTCTTGATAATTCCCTTGGCTTTGCAATATTTTTTATAGTAAGACACCTGTTCATGAATAATCTTGTTACTATATCAGTTTTTTCCTTGGAATCTAGGAATCCCAATTCAGGTTTTCAGAGTTGAGAAAGAAGTACTTTTACCCAATGTATTTCTCAACTCTGTAATCTTTTGTTTTGAGACAGGGTTCCATGTAGCTCTGACTGCTATCAATTTAGCTCCGAGAAGCCAATGATAATGACGCTGGGACCTATCTCTTCTGCATGTATTAGCTTTTTGGGAATCTAGTCTATATGGATGCACACCTTCCTAGGCCAGGATGGAGGGGGAAGGGCCTTGGGCTTCCCACAGGGCAGGGAACCCTGCCCCCTCTTAAGGAAGCAGGGGGAGGGAGGAGGGTTAATAGGGGAGCGGGAGGGGACTGGGAGAAGGGGAAGAAGTGTAAATTTTTTGAATGAAAAATAAAACAATATAAAAAAATAACCTTGAACTTCTAATCCTTCTGTTTTTTCCTTCTTAGTTCTGGGAAAGCAAGTTTCTGCCAACCTGACAGGCTGTAGATTGTGCTAAGAATCAAACAGAAGGCTTCATGCATGCTAAACAAACAACCTACCAGCTGATTTGATATTCTTCTTTATTTAATTGGGTATATGTGATAGGGCCATCAGATAATTACACCATCATTATTCATGCAATGAAGCCACAAGATATGTGAGGGATGATTTAGGCATTAGTCTTTGGCAAAAAGTGGCATAATCTATGAGGGTACACTCATGTATTTTGTACAAAACGTAAATGTATTTACCTGTTTATTCAGTCTCAATTCACATTCTTGCAGCACATTTATTAACAAATGCTGCTATTTAGCTTCTCCTGGGCAAAAAAAAAAAAAAAAAAAAAAAAAAAGATCAGGATGAAAAATGCCTTATAACGCGCTCAGTTTCAAATGACTTGCAGAACCGCATGGTCTGAAAATCAGCATGCTTTAATTATTTGGCCAGATGTGAAACTAGGTTACAGATGATATTACTATGTACGGTGGCATTTCTTTACCTAGCAACTCAACCTGTACTTCAAAAACTGCTAGCTTAATGAATCAGAAAGTATCTTGGTAACGTTTGACCTTCATATACTTAGTACTACTGGCTCACATTGAGGATTGTTGTGTCTATCTCAAAGTATTTACAAAGAGGAAAATAATTATAGTAATTGCAGCTTTAATCCTACCATGGACAATGATATCGCCCTACAACTTTTGTTGTTGTTGTGAAGAAAATCACCTGAGAGACAAGAATCTGAGTGTGTCTGTGAGGGATATCCAATATAAGTGAGTTGAGGAGGGAAGACCTCTCTGAATATGGGCAGCACATTCCATTGCCTACAGTTCCCAACTGCATGGAAGGGATCAAGCATGACCACCAGCACTCAGCTCTCTCTGCTTCCTGGCTGCAGGTGAATTGTATTCAGCTGTGTCAAACTTCAGCCATGGTGACTTCACTGCCAGGATGAACTGAGCCCATAAATTGTGAGCCAGAATATCCCTTTCTTCCTTAAGTTAGATGGACAAGAGACAAGAGTGGGTGAGAGTTGATAAATGCCAGCAAAGGATAATAAATGATAGGCATGCAAATGCCACATAAACCCATACCCACTAAATACGCATTAGAGTAGGATAAGAAGGATGGCTCCAAGGTTCCAGTGCCTCCAGTCTATAACACCCCACAGAAAATCATTTCAAGTTAAATAAAAGTAAGGCCTACTAAAAACAACATCTTCATTCTAGTATAATTTAATAGACTTTTAATTCAGTTTAGTTCGAGTGTTAAAAAACTCAGTAAACTCAATTGTCTCTCGGGGGACGGGAGGCAATTTCGGCAACTGAACTTGTGAGATTTACAGGTGTGTATAACTTAGAGTAGGCTTGAAATGAGAAATTCAGAGGATGTGCACCCCATGAAACATATATAGCCCTTATTATAGTCAAACTAGGTACTGGAAGTTAATGCTTCATAGAAGTTATGAATGGATTTTAAAGGAAACTATTAAAGTCTAAACATGCATTCAGTTTTTATAGCTCCTTGAGAATTACTCTCCATGTCTGGGCCTGGGCTATGACCAATAGCCAGGTATTGATCTATGGAGCAGCCAAAGGTATCTGAGTTGATTGATACCTGTGGCTTATGTCATCACTAGAGGCCATTCATTAGTGTCAGAGGGCTGAGCTGTTGTGGGGAGGCATGCCAAACTGGGTAATGTGAATGGCCCCAGAGGGCCATGGTAACAACCTTGCCTGGGTTGCTGCTAAGGACTATGTCTGGGTCCATGGTTCTGACGCAGTCAGGGTCTGTGTTGAAGTCCCTGTCCCATGTTGCTTCCAGGGTCCACATGGATGCCCACAGTCTGGGCCATACCTCATGACCATGTTGGTGTCCCAGAGCTGTATCACTGCCAGTGCCAGGGAGGTTTGGGTGCCCAGTTCTGTCAGCTGGGGTCATGGTATCATCTGGACCATGGCTATAGCTGAGAGCCATGTCTGGGACTGTGGCCCTGCTGCATTCAGTCTTTGTTGATGTCTGTGGTTCCTGAGAGCATCAAAGACCTTGCCAAAGCCACAGTTCTGCAATGTTACCTGGGACCATGCTGGTATTTGAGGGCTATGCTGGGGTGGGGGCCCTGCCAGTCAAGATGATCTGTATTGCCACCTGAGATTACAGTGAAATTTGGGCTCTGACTATTGCCTAGGACCATGACTATGTCTGTGGTCCTACCATAGCCAGTGGCCGTATTGATATCTGGGGCCTAAATTGCCACCAAAGGCTACATAGATGCCTGGAGTCTAGTCCACAATCTGTGGACATGAGGGCACCTGAGTACCATGCTCCCACTCCCAACATTCTTATCTGAGTGGCCTGCACTATTGTCACCTTGTGCCATGATATAGTCCAGGCCAGGGCTGATGCAGAGGGCCAAGACTGGGTCTTTGGCCCTACAGTAGCCAGGGTCTGAGGTGCCATCCAGGCCTCCTGTTGTCTCCAAGGGCCATGAGGACTTTGTGGTCTACACAGTCACCTTGGACCTTGTCAGTGTCCGACAACCACGCTATGCCCAGGGTCATGCTGATCTGGGTGGCCAATATTGCTGCCTGGAGCCTTGAAGACATCTAGGCACAGGCTACGGCCAAGTCTGGGTCTGTGGCCCTGTGGAGGCCAGGGTCTGGGGTGGTTTATGACTCCAGTTGCCACCATGGGCTCTGCAGATGCCTGGGGTCTTGCTAACAACCTGGGGCCATATTGATGCCCAGGGATCCAGTCTGCTGCTGGGAACATACTGATCTGAAAGGGCCATGTTTGGGTCTGTGGTCCTGCTGCAAATGGGATCTATGATAATGTCCATGGCTGGTGTTGGCATGGGGATCGATGTAACCATGCTGTGCTGAGTCAGCCCCACCCTTCACAGACCCTGCGATGGCTGATTTTGCCCCTTGCTGGATAATGCAGCAGGCAAGGTGACCCCACCCCTCAGGGAAAAGTTATCCCCCGCATTTGGGAAAAATGGCCTCTCCTCTATGTCCCTTGCTACCTGGGGCAGCTGAGAGAGCTGGCCCTGGGTTTACAAGAATGAAGGACCTAGCCCTGCTCTGTACCAACTACAGCACATAGGAGAGTGGGCCCTGTACCCCGCCTGGGCAGCATAGTAAAGCTGAGCCTGTTGCCAGAGTTCTGAGGGTGGGAAAGCAGGGGAATTCACCCCCCTTTTTTCATATGCCCCCAACAGCAATCTGGAGAGTGTACCTTGCCTGGGCAAACAGTAGAGCTGGCCCTGGTGATATGTGTGAGGGAAACAGGGATCTGAGGGCCCGAGGCGACAGGAGAACTGGACCAGCTCCTTGCTGCATGCTGCATTGGGTGAGCTGCATGCTGCATTGGGTGAGCTAGCCGAGGCAGTATTGGCAAGCTCATGGGGTAGTGATGATGAAGGAAAGCTAGCTAGCTGACTAACCCAGGTACCATACAGGCCCAGAATCAGAATTATAAATTGGCCCACCCAGCATTCATTGGATGAATCTCTGAACTGTGGGAGCATGAGAAGGGCACAAACCTACAGATAGAAAAGAGCAGGATCTCTATGACAGGACAACAGGCTATCCGAGTGGAACCCGGTGAGAGCTCATTATCAGAGCGGAAACCAGAGGCCTCCAGCCAGACCAATGACTCATATTGAACTCTTACAAGTAAAGACAGACAGACTAAAGAGTAAACTGTGTGTCTCAATAGGCCACAGCACAGTTTCCATGACAAGATTCTTTTGCTTGTTTTTGTTTTCATTTTTGTTTTGTTCCTTTGTTTTGTTTCTTTCTCATTTTTCTTTTAAATTGGTTTTGTTTTGCAGTGGAGGTTGCAAGGGCAGAGGACAGATTCCAGGGGACAGGGAGATAAGTGGGATCAGAACTCACTATGTAAAACCCATAAATAATGAATAAAAGTTTAAAAAATTATACAAACATTATTTAGCTTAAATAAAGGCAAAATCTGTCCTGGAGAAAGATCACATAGGAGAAAACCTTAGAAAACATCTTGTTACATTTAGAATCCCTGTTTCACTCTCATCAGAATTTCTGACTCTTCTATAAAAGTTTGTTGCCTTCTTCCAAAAAATAGTAAAAAATTAACCACTTTCCATGAAATTTACCTATGTTTTTTTGAAATCTTCTTAGCTGATTTCACTATGAAAAGCTTGTGGCCTAATTATATATTTTCCTTTGATATTGTATAGTACCAGCCAAAATACAATCCAGAGCAGAGTTGGCAAAGTACATTCTATAAGTCAAATGTGCTCATAATTGCCTTTGTATGAATAAATATAAGTGAAATTGTAAATAAAGTTTCATCGGAGCATACAAAAAAGAAAGAATTAATCTCTAAATCATTATCTGTCTGTAACTTTTTATTTCAATGTGAGGTCTGTGACATTTTTCCCACCCAAATTGGTGTGTTTATCAATATCAAGTGATCTGTCAAAGAAACTGTATATATAAGCAACACATAATGCTCCCAAAATATTTTATATATTATATATGTGTATGTAATAATAAAAACTAAAGAGAAAGAGACCATGAATTTGAGAGGGAATAATGTGGGATTTCCCTCTGTATGTTGTGATTACCATTAATGATTGAAGAAACTGCTTTGGACCTATATCAGGGCAGAACTTAGGTATGTGGTGAATACTGGACTAAATGTTGGGAGAAGGAAAGTGGGCAGAGAGAAGCCATGTAGCCACCAGTGACTGACACCCGGAACTTTAGCTAGTGCAACCTCTGGCTTTCAGGAGACCAAGCATTTGAATGGGATTTGTGAGCACCATGTTGCTTGCTTGGTGGCAACATGGTCATTCTGTGTGCCTAGAGATGGGCCAGTGTGTATGGCCCTCAGGACTGCAAGCAGCCCTGCCATGCTGGGCTGAGCAGGACAAGCAGGAACTGCTTTATTTTCCCTAGCAATGGCACAGCTTGTGTTTTTAAGAAATGCTTAGCATTTTAAGAACACTCCTGGACAGTAAAGAATTACAGATATGTAATAAAGACACATTCAGAAGGAAAATATAACTCTAAATAGGTCACAAAGTTGGATAAATGTACGTAGGCTTGGGTGAAAGAAGAAAAAGAGTACTGAGAGTTTTAAAAGGACGTAAATGGTTTATAAAAAATTGAAACAAAGTCTTTAAAGAGACAAGTACAGAAAAAGTAATAGAGTAAAAATAAAATAAGCCACATAAAGATGAAAAATTCACAGAGAGTCTGGATTATGTATATTATTGTGACTTCTTTGAATTTTTTTGACTGTGAAGGAGCTAAGTACAGAGAGACATTTTATTGTATGAGCTGCTAAGCTAAACCAGCATGCATATTATAAAGGTATCTTGACTTCAGAATTTGAGTTTAAGGATATGTTGCTTTGGAAAAGAGGTTCTTCTTTTGTTTTCACAGAAGATGAGAACCTATGGATTCATTCTAGACTAATATAGCTTGATGGACCAAGACCCCCTGAAAGGTCACTTGAACACCCCTCAAAAAATTACTTTGCCAAATAAGCAGCAGGAAGTACTGATTTGGAGAGTACTATGTACAAATTCCCAAATATTGTTTATAAATGTTTCCTTATAGTTAAAGAGAGAAATGCTATATAGATGGATACTTTTCATTAGTATGGACCTTGTTTTATTGATACAAATTTATGGTCAATTTTATTATATGTATATTTCTGCTCCTGATTAAGGTATTGTATTTGTGAAGCTCATTTAAACATGTAATATATAATTAAGAAATATAGGTCAATAGATAATCCTCTATAATAGTCAAACTTGTAGTCATGTAAGATTTTCTGGATATATAGAAATATATTTCCATTAGATAGGTATTCTTCAAATCTTTCAGAGACCTTCAGAGTATGCCATTTAATATGTTTAAGAACTTAGGACTTTTCATGACAATGAGATACATCTGCTCCTGACAGCACCATTTACTTCAAGAGGAGAAAGGGCATTGAAGAGGTTACTTATGGAGTTCATTAGCCATTTAGGCAAGAAACTGTTCTTGCCTGAACTGCTTGTTGAATTGGACATGCAGGACCAACAGAGAATGATTGCTGAACTTATCTAAAGGTGAGGCAATCCTTCAGGGTTCCTACTTCATGAAAGAGTCTGCTAGACATCCTGAAGGACACAAAAGAAAGTGACTGAAATTTGCTTCTTCATGGAAAAATCTGCTAGATACTATGGGCCTGTAGGCTGAAGATATATGCCCCAAAGGTAGAGAAAAACTTTTGGAGAGTGTCCAGGCAACAAGATGTCTCTGTCATTTTTAGAGTTTTGGAAGTTGCTTACAATGTACTTCCTGTTTACTTAGGTAATATTATATCCTTCAGGAGTGTTTGATGGAGCAGAAGAATAGATAGGTAGTAATAATTATAGTTTTCCTTATATATGATAAAAGATAAAGTAGATATAAATATTGTAACTGTTATTATTGCTTGATACCTGTTGTGTTATATGTAATTTTACCATATTAAAGTTGAAACCTTTTTCATTTAAACAGAAAAGGGAAGGTGATATGGGATTTCCCTCTGTATGCTGTGATTACCATTAATAAATAAAGAAACTGCTTTGGGCCTATATCAGGGCAGAACTTAGGTAGGTGGAGAAAACTGGACTGAATGCTGGGAGAAGGAAGGTAGGGAGAGAGAAGCCATGCAGCTGATAGAGACCAATGCTGGAATTTTAGCCGGTAAGCCACAGACATGTAGCAATGCACAGATCAATGGAGATGGGTTAAATTAATATGTAAGAGTTAGCCAATAAGAAGGTAGAGCTAATGGGCCAAACAGTGATATGAATAATACAGTTTCTGTGTGATTATTTGAGGGCTAAGTGGCCAGGAACTGACTAGTGGCCTCCATACTACAAGGGAACAAGTTGAACATTGCAGGGGCTAAATGTTGTAATTATATTTAATTAGTTTAAAATAATTAAAAATAATTAATATTCTGTTAATGTCACACATACTTATTAATAAACATTTGTTTGACTTGCTCTGCCATGTCCATCACCAAGCAAAGTCAGAGAAGTAACTTGAGGCAGGAACCCAAGGCAAGAATAGAAAAGAGAGGCCATGGATAAATCTTGTTTACTGTCTTTCTGTGCATGACTTGCTCATCCTGCTTTCTTATAGAGCCTAAGACCACCTGACCATGATTGGCATCACCCATAATGAGCTGGGCCCTTCCATGTCAATCATTAGCCAAGGCAATAACCAACAGTATGCCTGTGGGAAAATTTGATGGAGGCAATTTTTCAATTGAAATTCATTTTCCCAAGTGACCAACACCTAACCAGCACTGAAATGCAAACTTTACATGAAATGGAAGTCTCAGTTACATCCAGATTTCCACCTGGTGAGTAGGACCCTGTCCAGAAAATATAGATTGATACCCATATTGACCTTGGTTTGTAAGAACTTTTTATTTAACATAGGAGAAAGAATACATGGAGAATAACCATGGATTTTGCATTATATGCATTTATAATGAGATATAAATAATATTCAAATTCACTGATTTTAATTGAAGGAAATAAAAGAGAAAAATCACCCAATAAATGGCCCATTTTAATTGTGTTTTCTAATTCAATTATCAAAATATGATTAACAGTATGGATAGTCTTATGTTATTGTTTTGGAAAGGGAAACTGTTCCGTTATATACAACCAAAAACACTAGAGAGATATTAGTACTTTGCAAGTGCCAAACATATTCCAAGAACTGATTAGCAATTATTATAAAGAACATTTACAAACATGCTATTTTGTTATGGGTTTGTTGCTTGTGTAATTTTGAGAAGAAAAGCAGATGCAAGAGTGGTATTTGGGTTATGTTTTTGATCTTATATGGAAGAGGGAACTCTAGGTGTATCTATTCTTATAGTTAAATCTTAAAAGTTTTTCTGAAAAATTGAAGAGCAATAAAAAAGCTGGTACTTGTGCCTGAATAATGTTGAACTAAGCTCCACTTTTCAGATTGTATAGACAGGTATGGATGTAAAATATCCCAGAGCAGCACTAAATTATCTCGTATTTAAATAGTCTTTTCCTTTGAGGGAAAATGAAGCCAAATAGTCAATCAACATTATGATTTCACCAATATATTTAATTTCTTATTCTTGTCATTTTTCTATTTAAATGTCAAAGAAATAAAAATCATTAGAAAAACTTTGAAATATATTTACTTAAATACAGTGAAAACTAGGATCTATAGAAGAAATAATTGTCATGTTATAACTTGATGTGTAGAGGGATTATAGCAATGGCTTGAGGTTTTGAGGAGGAATAAGACAAAATTATATTGGTATAATTTAAATAATGTTTGATTTATCTGAGTCTTGTTTACTGAAAAAAGATATTATGCAAATAGGAGTCCTAAAATATTTTTATGATTTTAGAATCAAGAATGTATGTGGAGATGTTGTCTCTAGGGCCAGTCAAGCTAGAATAAATCTCAATACTGTGAATGATTTTATTAAATAATATACAAAAGTATTTGTGGGTATTCTGTATGCCTGCATTTAACTCAATAAACCCTTGATCTGTGTAGTGGTTTGAAAGAAAATGCCCCCATAAAGATTGGCATTATTTGGAGATGTGGTCTTGTGGATTAGGGCTGGCCTTGTTGGAGAAAGTGTATCACTGTCAATGTGGACTTTAAGGTCTTACAAGCTAAAGTCTGTCCAGTGGGAGACAGACTCCTTCTACTGCCTGTGAGTCAAGATTTAGTACTCTCAGCTCCTTCTCCAGCACCATGTCTGCCTGCATGCATGTCCCATGATGACGATAATGTACTTAACTTCTGAAACTGTATTCTAGCCCCAGTTAGATGTTTTTCTTTATAAAAGTTGCCATGGTCATGGTGTCTCTTCACAGAAAGAGAAATCAAGCTAAGAAGTTTTCACTAGGGACTGGGGTATACTATGATAGGTCTCATCATGCTTTTGTTTGGAGGATTGTGGATTTAGAGAGTTTGGATTAGAAAAGTAGTTGAATGCTTTAAGTGGGCTTAATGAACCATACTAGTAGAAATATGGAAGATAGTGGTACTGAGGGTGATTTCAACTGTAGGGGCCTAGATCAAGAGGGTTCAGAAGAGAAAAATGTCAATATGTGACCAGAGAAAATTCTTGTGACACTTTGATAAAGAATGAGGCTGCTTTTTACCCTTGTTCCAAAAGTCTGCCTGAGACTAAAGTGGAGGGTTTTGAATTAAGTCCATTGGCAGAGGAAATCTCAAAACATCCAAGTATTTGACTTGGTTGAATGGTTGTGAGTGGCCACTCTTATGCATATCTATAATGACAAGGAGCAAGCTGAACAAGAAAAAACATGAAATGTATAATTTGAGGAGGAAAGGGGCACCAAGAAGTGGAATGGAGCTAGATCCTGTATTCAAGAAGAAAAAATGAATAAGATATAAAATAAAGGGAGTGGAGACCTCAGGGCAAGACCCCACCCAGCTAGCCATTCAACAGGTGAAAAGGAAAAAAAGAAGAGTTTAGGTACAGTATGGTGGTACACAGCTTTAGTTCCAGCACTCCGGGTGATAGGCCAGATTAGTCTACAGATTATGATTCAGGACAACCAAGCATAGGAAGTGAATGAAACTATTAAAACAGAAAGCCGATGAAGAGGAATCATGCTCCGCCCCCAGCAAAACTTGGCAGCTTTGGCTAAGTGGTCTGACTTTAGAGTCAAAGATATAAGAATAGGCTTATGGCGTCTTCCTCTGTAAGGAAACTGCTAAGGCTAAGCATGAAGCTATGATTGCCTAGATTGCCTTAGAAACTCCAAAATGTCAGAGATACCAGAGATCAAGATACCTGAGTAGGAGATCTGAGAACCAGTCCAAGAGAGTGAAGTATGTTGCAGTCAACAAAGCTGAATGGAGTTGGAATCTGAAGAGCATTTTGACATCACATACGGAGATGCAAAATTTGGAGTTTGCACAGTTGGTTTTCAGTCTTGCTTTGGTCCAGTATTTCCTCGCTGTGCTCTCTTCCCTAAGTTTTGGAATGATAATGTATATCCTGTGAAATTATATATTGGAAGTATGTGATCTGATTTTTGCTTTTACAAGGGATAGCAATTAAGAGATTTTCTGAATCTCAGAAGAGACTTTCAACTTTAGACTTTTAAATGAGTCTAAGACTGTTAAAGAACATGGAGACTTTTAAAGTTGTACTGAATGCATTTTTGCATTATGTTATAGTTAAAAGTTCATGGGAGCTAGGGAGCAGAAAATGATTCCCCCAGGGAGTGTCATTATAAATGAGGTACTTCCTTGTGGAATAGGTGGGGCCTTGTTTGAGAAAGTGAGTCCCTGTGGAGGCAGGTTTTGAGGTCTTATATGCTCATGTCTGATCAGTGGAACACAGACTCTTTTTACTACCTGTGTATCAACATGTAGAACTTTCAGATCCTTTTCCAGGTCTATGTCTGCCTGCATGGCACTATGTTCGGCCATGATGATAATGGACACAAGCTCTGAAACTGAAAACTAGACTCAATTTAATGTTTTCCTTCATAAGAGTTGTAGTGGTCGTGGTGTCTCTTCAGAACAAAGGAAACCCTGAGACAGTCTGTGTCTACTTGATCTCGGACAACTTTTAAAACTTGTTAAACAAAACAAAACAAAGGGCTAGAGATATCCCTCTGGGGTTAAAAACACTGGTTGCTTCTAGTGAATCCTGATATGATTCCCAGTACTGACATGGCATCTCCCAACCATCTCTAATACTGGTTCCAGGGTATCTGATGTCCAATTCTGACCTCTGAGGTTATTGTATGCATGTAGTACACAGATATGCATGCAGCTAAAACATGCATGAAAACATGTAGGTAAAACACAAAATAATAAATTTTAAAAAGAGTGAGAAATTGTAAGGAGGTATAGTCAATCCGCAGAAACCCCCTGACTCCTTGGGCATCATAACCTGTGACCTACCTCTTCAATATAATGCTTCATCATTGCAAGTTCTCAATGAGGTGAAATAAAAACAAAAACAAAGAAATTATTGATGCCAGAGGTCACTGGCAAGTGCTGCTAAAAGACCCAAATTTTGTTGCTTAATTTGAGTAGCACTTATATTTTAATAAGTAAGTGACTATAGAGATGGCTCATGGGCTTACACACTGCACTGTTCTTCATGGGGCCTGAGTTCCATTCTCAGGATGATGTAAGTCGGATCAATATTGTCTGTAAACCTAGCTACAGAGCAACCAACACCCTGTAAAACCTCTTAAGATACCGTATAAGCATGTGCTACACACTGACATATTATCATGACCCTCATTAAAACCTAAAAAATCTATAAAATATAGAAAAATAAAATTTGACTTAAATATTTAGAAATATATAATTTACTGAGATCATTAAGAGAAATTAATAAGAAGTAAAAATGTTTCACATTATTTTTTTTTTGTTTTAAGGTGTGGTCTCACAATCTTGTACTTTCTATTTAGCCTCAGCCTCCTGAAAGCTGGGATTACTGATGTGCAGGGATGCACTACCTATCCTGACTCCAGAAAGAAGTTGCAGTACACTGCAATTATTGACCGCAACCTGATTCTGAAAATTACCAAAGTCTATTTTTAAGTATCAAATATTCAAAAATGCAAAGAAATGGGTAAGATTGTCTTGTAGGTAAGAACATGAAAGTTTTTAAATAATTGATAATTTTAATATTGTATTTCACTTTGAAGTTGAATGCATGATTATGAATGGAACATCATACAATAAAACCAAGTTTCAAATCTTATTAAAACACTAACAGTGTATTATCATTTTGTGTTCGTGCTCTTCTGCTCTGGGGAAGTTGCTCAGAATAGGTGTATATATGGGATACTTGTTTTATTTCCACTGAGTAAGGTTAGAGCCATCTAAGAATGTAAATCAATTTTTTCCTACAAAGCTACTTTAGCTTAAAATATCCTTTTCTTTCCTGTTTTCCATCATCATCCCTTGCAAATTTTGATTTCCTAACAGAAGAGAAACAACAGATATTTTTATGAATTCAGTGTCCTTTGTAGCTTTACTAGACACTACACAGGGTGGATGCTCTCAGCTCCTTCTTGTCTGGCTTCTGAGGTGAATTAACAATGTCTAAATTTGAGCAACTTGTGGCTATGATACTTTGGTAGCCACTACATGAATCTTGGACAAGGTCACTTGCATCTTGTCTTAAATCTGCAGCAGCTCATGTAAAACTTTTTCAATGTCATCCCATGTGATGATCCATAGTCCCACCCACCTTTCTGGGTATGTGTGTAGTATATGTGTACTAACGTTTGCTTTTGTATCCATGTTTGATTATATAAGCAAACACGTGTGTGTGTGTGTGTGTGTGTGTGTGTGTGTTTAGGCCAGAGATCAACACAATATGTTTACTATAAATATTTGTCTTACTTTGAGACAGAATCTTTCACTGAACCAGAGTTATACTTATGGCCAGTGGGCTTTGGAATGTACTTCCATCTCCACCTCCTTTCCCCCAGTTCCCCTTTTTAAGATGTGTGCAGCTATGCCCACGTTTTGAAATGGGTGTATTCAAGATTGGAACTCAGGTCACTTGCACAGCAGGCACTGCATTGACTGAATCCTCATCCCAATAATGGCTTTCATAATGCATAGGTGCCTCCACTGTGGATCCACTTGGTTGCTTTAGAGCTGTCACACAATTGTTAGAACATAGAGATACAGAGACACTCCTGGCTCACTTGCCCTGCTACTATCTACCCTCGAGAAAAGGGCAGTTTCTGAGGTTTGGGTGAAGCCTGAAAATGAGTCAATACCTAAGACATCTGTCAAGAGTTACAAATAGCAAGTTCTTGCTACTTTTTCTCCACCACCTATACATGCATCGCCAAGTGTATCTGATCCTGTGCACAAGTCCCAGTTTTGTCTGACCCAGGATACTTCCAGCTGCATCTCACCCTGTACATAATCTAAAGTCTCTATCTCCTCTCACAGTTTATGGAACAAAAATACTGTGACATTCCCCATGCCCTTTGCATCATCTCAGGACCTTTTCTCTCTCCTGCCAGTAATATTCTCCATCCATGTCAGCCAGCACTATCTCTTTTTGTTATAAAGGTCAGATTAATGGATTTCTGAAAGTCCCTTTTCTCTGGACTGCTTTTTACTAAAGAGGTCATGAAAGTCAGCTTGAAGACTCAGGGCTGATCAATGGCTCTTTGCTTCTAGAAAATCTGTGAGAACTGCAGAATATATAGATTTTCTGAGAAGATTAAATGTTATAAAGTGAGTCAAGGCCTCCACACAGTGCTCACCACAGGACGATCATTCACTTTGTGGGGATGTATGATCCTTGTGGTAATTCCTCCATCATCAGGGGAGAGATACCACACATTTCTTAAAAGTCAATTTCTCTGTGCAAAGAATGCTTTTGAGTGTTAGGCTGACTAGAGGCTGCCTCTGAAAAGCCTGCTTCAATCTTCCTGTCAAATCACCTCTTTGTCTCTTCTGCCTAATCCTCTCAGGGTCCCATTGAATCCACTTGCTTTGCCCTCTGCATCTTCTACCTTCACACCTCCTCATGATACCAAGTTTGCATCTTCATCTTTTTCTGTGAGAAACATTGCTCCCACCCTTATGTCCTTCCTGCTTAAAATCAACCTTCCAATGCAAACACATTAATACGTTAATTACCTCTGTCTTCTTTACAGTGATTTCTAGGTTCTTTATGAGAGATAATAATTCTCCTAATAAAAACATCTAGTTCTGTTCTCGGTGTGCTACTGGGTTTGCAAATGTACGTTTTGTCAACTCTTAAGCTCAAATGATTTTCATTTTCCATAAAATATCTTGTAGCCTTTCAAACTGTTTTTTTTGGTTTCAATTTAGTATATCCCACCTATTCTGGATGGTGGAATATCTCTCTCTCTCCCTTCCTCCCTTCCCACCACCCGTGTGTGTGTGTGTGTGTGTGTGTGTGTGTGTGTGCTGCTTCTCCATTTCAAATTTTTTTTTGGTATGGCAAAAAAGAAAGAGGGCATGTTGAAATTTGGGGTTTCAGCATCCTTTAAATGGTCAGTATTTAACAGTCCACTTTGAAACTATTATTTTGAGTTGTCAGCATATTGTCAAAGGCTATGGCCCCAGTCTTTTCACATGTTCTATGAAGAGTATTTTTCCCAAACAGTCGGCAGGCCCACAACTAGGAGTATCAGTAAAGGACCTTCACAACTTGACTCTCAATGCCAAAACCAAGATTGCTTCCCCTCTACTAGGTCTTCCTTGAACTTGGAACAGATCAAAGCACCTTGAGGGAAATAGGAGATAGTTTTCCTGCCAAGCACAAGGAGGTCCTACCATTATTATTAGTGTAGAGAAAACAAAAGGAAGAACTATGTCCAATTTAAATTGGTCTTAAGGGAGAGAAGATTGAAGCATGAATCATATCCTTGGTATGCATGAGCAGTTTTTGTGTCTATTAAGGATTGATTTCTATGAGAATGCTACAATAAGGAATGATTATGGCAAAGTCAATTTAGACCCAAATCTCACCCTGTTCTTTCCATCCGGTAATGTGCTTCAGCAGGTTGGAGAGCCCTTCTTGGAGGCTATACTACTCAGTGGTAATTCTGAATAATCTGTGAGTAATGATCTGAATTCTATGGTGTATTTTTCCTCTTGAAATTTATTTTGGTAAAGACATTTAGGTATTAAATGGCTTTCAAATTTGTCACTGGGAATATGCAAAGAATTTATGCCACTTGAATGTATATAAATGATCACATTATATTTTTACACTTTAATTTGACATGAAGAAGCAGTAATGAGTCTCAAACATTTGCCATACTTTAGTATGTCATCTGAGATGAAGTACAGTAACTTGAAAGGCTGGATATATAACATTTGGTAGCTGGGTTAGAATTTAATAATTAAGGTACATGATTATATTTTCTTGTGCTTAGAAATTGTCAATGAAAGGAAGTCTGTTTTATTTTTATTAGGTTGTTGTCACAGGTTACCCCAAATATTTTACATTTCAGACGGTGCCAGTGTGCTTCCTTTTTAAAATCTAATGTTTTCTAAAGACAGTGATCATTTCCTAAAGAGATCTAGAAAAATCAAATGAATTATTCATAGCAAATTAGTCTGCTCACTACTGTTTTGGTATGCCTACAACAGACTTATCATCACAAGAGAGCAGCCTATTATAGAGGAAGTTTTTCCTCATTCAACAAGTAAACATTAGCCATGATGAATGGTTTTACTAGATAGCACAGACATTAATTTGCTTCTAACACAGAAGCAGCAATTCTCCTGAGTGTCCCTGTCAGTATTTACCTAGGGTGTGTGAAGACATAGGAGAAAAAACCCACACAGTGCCCTGGAGCAGCAAGAAACTGTTTGTAAATTAGCTAAAATCCTTTGCTCTAGATTCATAGGAAGTAAAACTATATTATTGATTAAAAAAAACAGACCTCATAATATTTATGGCAAAATTTAAAGTACTAAATTATGTTTTATGCATACACACACATAGTTTTCTTTCCCTTTGAATGTGTTGGGCCTTCACTTTCTGTGAAAGAGCTATATTCTCTATCTTCCCTATTAATTTAATTAAGTGTCCTTAGTAGAGACTAAATGGAGTTAAGGAAATTAGTTAATCTAAGTATTCAGAAATCTGATGGTAGATTTTTCCTATGATTAATGAAAAAACAAGGCTGAACATTCACTAGTTTTAGGGTTTGTGCTGTTAGCCAGTAAAAATTAAAAGTTCTTATCTGCTTGTCTCTTGTGCTCACCTAACATTAGTTCAAGTATAATATTTCTTCAGAGCCGGGCGGTGGTGGCTCACGCCCTTAATCCCAGCACTCGGGAGGCAAAGGCAGGCGGATCTTTATGAGTTCAAAGCCAGCCTGATCTACAATAGCTAGTTCCAGGACAGGCTCCAAAGCTAACAAGAAACCCTGTCTTGAAAAACCAAAAAAAGAAAAAAAATTTCTTCAAAGACTTTATGCATTTATGTATTTACATAGTAGATTTTATAGAATTATTTTCAAACCTGTCTAGTGACTGGAGTATATTTACACTTCCATTTTGGGAGAATTGTGCATTTTTAACTGTACTTATCAGGTGGTCAGAATTACAACTTACATTCCAGGGCCTAGATATTTGACTTAGTGTTTAAGTTCTTATATTGCCCTTAAAGAGAACAAGAGTTTCATTCCTAGAACCTAAGTTCAATTTTTAACATCTAGGTGGTGTGGTATCTAACTCTCTGTAACTCCAACACCAGAAAATCAAAGGCCCTCTTGGAACCCCCATAGGTACTGTACTCATCTGCACAAACCCACACCTATACATATAATCTCAAATAATAATATAATATAATATTGTTAAATTTATGCATGGCTTATTTTGAAAGGCAACGTCAAAGACCATTTCTATTGCCTTTTTAATGAACTGCTGTGGAAAACTTGCAGTAGGATTCCTAACAGTGAGTAATAGAGCAGATTTCCCATGTATTCTTTCTACAGAAAACCAGATTATCAGTGTGCTACACGTTGAGACTCAGTTATTCCCACTGTTCTTCCCTGTCACCCATCAGCCTAAGCATGATGACTGCTTGGGTTGGAGATCGGAATTATAGCAAATTCCTGTTTATAATTGTCTGTAATATGACAAAATCAGAAAATCATTTGACTGGAAAAGATAAACATTGATACTTGTGACACTAGAGGTTCTATGACTTAAAAATATACATGTCATGTCAGATTGTAGGCAGTTTGAAAGTCTTTTTATTATAAAGTAAATGACAATAGCTATTAAACTAGTTAGGGTTTTTATTACTGTGATAGAAAACAGGACCAAAAGCAACTTAGAAGGAATATGTTATCCAGGGACGACAGGGCAAAAACTCAGAGCAGGAACTGAAGCAGAAGCCCTAGAGGAATGCTGTATACTGTTTTTTTCCTCACAACTTTTTCAGCTTGCTTTTATTGACAACTCAGGACTGCCTTCCCAGGGGCAGCACCAACCACAGTCGGGTATGACCTCTCACAATTATTAGTCAAGAATATACCCCTACAGATTTACTGACAGGCTTATGTGATAGAAACATTTTCTCAATTGAGATTCAACTCTCTTATATGTCATGTTGACAAAGAAACTAACCAGGCCAGTCAGTGCAATTGATGTATCCACTTTCAAGAAGTAAGGAGTCACAGGAAGCCAGTTGATTTCCAGTGTGCTTTCTTTCATTGCCCTTCTTTGCTACACATAAGAATATGAAGTGATTGATTACCGTCGTTGGAGTGGAAAGGAATGGAGGGTGAATGTAGAAGGTGTATGTAGTATGTCCTGGTTTTTGTTTTGTTTTTGCTACTGGATCCTGGTACCGTGCTTCAGTCCTTTGGGGTTACTGAACGACAAAACTTTCTCTGTTATGCTAATGTGAACATGGGAACTTGCATCAATAATTATGTCAGAGTAGAGTAGACACAGTCACTAGACTACCTAAGTGTGAGACTTAATGGTTGATACCTTTCAGGTGCCAAATATATTGGGAACAGAGAGGGAAGGAAGCTGAATTTGATTGTGTGATCAACAATTCAACTAATTATGGCTTCATCATAGCTCTATTAGAAAGTGGCAGACACGCTCTGCAATGCAGCTTTTTGGTGATCTCATTTACTTGTTGGTAAATGCTTGTGCCTGGGAAGTGTGGTGTCTCCATTGCCACAGGAAGATTGCTCAGATACTTTATATTTTTGATTTTCTATGATATCACCCTTCATAATAAAACAAAACCTTAAATTTTATATCTCTTGTAAGTTCTGTGAGCTAGAATTTTCCAATATGCAAGGTGCTATTTCTGCCAATCACAAAGAACACAGTAACTGTGTGGTTATCCTCAGGCCTATATTTAATACTTACAGGTACTATTACAGTCCTTGATGTGGAAACAGAACATAAGGGAAGTAATCTTACCTTTCTGATAACTGTTTTTAATAATGAGTAGAGAGAGTTAGGGATCTCAAATACAAGTTTCTTTCTGTCTTGCCTTCTGCCAGATCCAGTTCCTACTGCAGTTAAGAGGGAACTTTGTGGTCAACGCTGCTGTGGGGATGGGTTTTGAAGATGATCATTTTAAGTAAAAGCAAAGCCTGGGAATTAAGCAAGACTCACATTGTCAACAGTAGGACACCACTAATTGTCTTGCAGCAGGGAGGCAATTCATTAGCTGCTCTACTAAGAATGGGAAGAGAAGAAGCACAGTCACAATGAACACAGGTGACCCATGAAGATATTTCTGTAATAACTTGGATGAGACATGATTAGGCTAGAAAGGTCACAGATAGTAAAGTTTCTAAAGTCAAAGTAAAATGTCAAGATACTATGAAGTTTTTATATAAAATTGCTCATATAAGTTAAAGCAATCAAAAACTTTCCAAATTACTGAAGGAAAACAGACTCTTTGTCTCTGTCTCTCTAACTCTCTCTGTCTCTCTAACTCTCTCTCTCTCTCATACACACACACACACACACACACACACACACACACACACACAAACACATGCACCCATGGTGATCTATTTCTGAAAAAAATACAATCCCATCACTTGGTTCAAATTAAGAAGAAATCCATGTGTGTGTATCACACTATCCTAAGCTGTTTTATATAAGATTATAATGAACTTGAAGTACAAGTATAGCTTTAGTAACAGAGAATATAGGACCAGATGTTCAATTCCTGCATCCTCTGAGAGTTGCTTCTTAATTCATTGTGAACAAACTCTATAGTGGTTATCCTTAGACACTGCTGTATTTATTATACTCAAGTGTTCATGATTTCTAACTTTTCCACAGTTGTACCATTAATTTCCTCTTTTTCTCCTTCCTTCTCTCTCTTTTTATCTTTAGCCCCCTTTGTCTTCCCACAATAAACAATTAAGAGGTAAAAGGTAACATCACAATTTAGATAGACTTGCATTTCCCACAGATCAATATAATCAATCATCTTTTACCTTTCCTATTACATTTCTATGCTTTTTTGAGAGGAATTCTCAGTCAAGGATTTCATCTACTACTCAGCTATTTATCTTACTGTAAGTACAGCTAAATTTTATAACATATTTTGCATATACTAACACTTCATACACTTGTCACTTCAAACACATGTTCTCTCTTTATCTATTAATATTTTACTCTTAGTGATGTTTCTTTTGATAAATATATTTTTTCATTCTCTAGTTCTATATGATTATCTTTGTTTTTCTCATTCTTAGTATTTTATCTAAGAAATCATTATTTCCATCTATATTATGAATCTCTTGTTTTTCTAATCAAAGTTTTACAGTTCCAGGTTTACATTTAAATGATACAAATTGGAATTCATCATTCAATATGGTATAATGCAAACATATGATTTCAGTATTTTGCTTGTAGGTATTAGGTTTCCAGTATCATTTACAGAAAATAATTATTGCTTCGTTGTGTGTGAGTCCATTTCGATGTTCACTGTATTGCTTTGCTTATTCTGACAGGGTAATTTTGTGTCTAACTTTGATCTGGGAATGTGAAGACTTCAACTAATTTTATTCTTCCTGGTTAAAAAAAAACATGTTATTTTCTCTATTAGTTTTATGGTTCTATTTATATTTCATAATTGTTTCTACTTCTTTGAAAAAAATATCATTGAGTTGACCTGTACAACAACATGCTAACATGAAGGACTTTGTATTGAGAGGGATGAATGAGTCTCTGTAGCAAACATTGTCTATACCAGTGGCTCTCAATCTGTGAGTTGCAATTCTTCTAAGTGTGGAAAAACCTCCTCACAGCGGTTGTCTAAGATGATCAGAAAACTCAGATATTTACATTACAATTTATAACACTAACAAAATTATAATTATGAAATAGAAAAGAAATAATTTTATGGTTGGGTGTCACCATCACATAAAAACTGTATTTAAGGGTCTCAGCGTTAGGAAAGTTGAGATCCACTTTGGCTCTAAGTCAATGACATGAAGCATCTGAAATAAATGAACTCTGGCACAGAAAGAGAGTAGAATGATGAGGCCATAAGGGAGTAAGAAAGGCAGTTTGTCTAACTCTCCAAAGTTTCAGTTGTGTGAGACGAATTAAGTTCTGCAGCTATGCTGAACAATGAATTTCCTCCTGCACTCTATAGCTTAGTAAAGAGCACCCCCTTCGTTCAAATAGTTGGAAAAATGTGACCCAAAGTTAATGAAAATGACCTTCCTAGATGGCAATTAATGAATAAATGGATAAGGAAAATGTGGTACACTTTCACATTGGAATATTGCTCAGCTGTTCAAAAACATGAAATTATAAAACTCACAGGTAAGCAGATGAAGCTAGAAAAAACTTATCCTAAACAAGAACCAAAAAGACAAGAATGGTGTATATGTACTGATGATAGCTGTTCAGTCTTCTATAAACAGACTACAGTTTATTTAATCACAGAGGTTAGGTATAGAAGAAGGAACTATGGAAGAGGGAAGTATCTCCTTAAGAAGGAGATGGATGGGAGGGGAGACTAGAATGGGAAGATCAAGTTGAGAGTGGGTGAAAGAGAGTTTAAGGGAGGCAATATGGGACTGACAGCTAAAGATAAGGGTAATTTGAGGAATAATGGGGAAACCTAATACAGCAAAACTTTTGATATGTATACATATATCAAAGAAGTCTAAGTAGGAGTCACCAAGTAAGAAGAGAGACAAGGACACAACTAGACATCTTTTTCCCCAAAATGAAACTTCCAGTGTCAGATAGAGGTACTGAACTACATCTAATTGAGATGTTTGCCAAAGGGAGCCCATGGAGACCTCCAAAAAACCTTGGTTATTGCCAAGGCTGTTGGTTGTTCTCTACAAATTGTTGCCAAAGTCCTATTGCTGAAGACAACATCTATATAACTCATTGAACATGGATAAGTTGAGCTGGTGACTGGTTCTTTGAAAAAAATTATTCTGCTTGTTTTGTTCTAATCTGGTCTGTTTATTTTAATTATATCCTACTTTATTTTATTATATTTTAGTTCCATGTTTTCACTCTAATGAGAGCCAAAGAATTTGGTGGGTGGAGTAGTGGGGTGGATCTGGGAAGATTGTGGGAGGAGAAACCATAATTAGAGTATATGATATTAAAATATTTTTAGATTTAAAAATAAAAAATAAAGAAAATGACCTTTTGTTCCTCCTTCTTCCTCCACACCCACACCCAGGCATCTGCAATGTGTTTTTTCATCTCCTATCTATATATATTGGAAAAATTGTGCTCTTCGCATTAAGTTCTCCCCTTATTAGAAGTGCCTATAATTTTGGCTTTATCAACAGAAAAGATATCTTATTATAGAGATCCTGATTATTTCTTAAATCCAATTGATGTTTTTAAAACACTGAATCCAAATCTGGTGTAATAGTACTATACATTATACTTACCATAGCACGCCATATTTATAAAATGTCTATACATCAACATACATAAAAATATAAGTATATGCATATGTATTCACACATATATATACATACACATAAAGAGATAATATACATACTATTCTCTCTATAAATTTGTTGACAAATTAAAAAAATATATCTTACTTCTGCAGAGTTGAAGTACTATGAGCCATTTCTCTGAGCAATGAAATAGGTATGTCCTCAAACCATTGTTGAGTAAAAAGGGAAATAAATTTTAAATGTCAGTTACAAGATATCTAGGGAAAGATGGTAGTATAAACACTTTATATGAAAACTAATGACTTGTGAGGAAACTAATGCAGATAGAAATGAAGGCTTCTAATTCATAGAAAGGAAGACATGATCAAACTCAAAGTGACTTATTTCCAAGACTTTAGAGTCAAGTTCAGAAACTAGAGATAAACGATCTGTGACAGATTTTCCTACAAGTCCTCTAAGTTTAGACTTCCCCATCATTCCCTTACTATTTGTGATAATTAATTGGAGTTTGTCTTTGAGGCATTTTACTCAATGGCTTTCTCTTTTACTGCCTCCTTTGCTCTACTTCTTTGCTCATCTTTTTCTCCACTTGTTCCTATTTTTCTGCTCAAATTTTATGAAATTGAGATGTGCATGATTTGAAAATACTTAGAGTAGGATCTTTGAAACAGACTTTTTAAAAAGCCCAGCCTTGGCCAACATAAGAGCTAGAATTAGCTAATAGATACATGTATACACATGTGTATAACTGAATGTTTTTCTCTGTCCCACTGGTACTACTGGACCAGTTTCTTTCCTGCTCATGAGTCCCCATGGCTGCTTATGATGGACTTTGAGAGCTTGTTTGGAGGTTCTAGTGAGGGAGTGCAGCTACTCATATACCCTTGACTGAAGAGCGGTCCTCCTCTATTTAGGGAAGGTTGTCCTCTTCAACCGAACATGCAGCTTTGGGAGGGATGCACATGGAGTGGTGAGGGAGGAAGGGGACACCTGCCTAGCCTGCCAGATCAGCCAAAGCAACCCTGGTGATCAATTGGGTGACATATGTCCCAGCCGGATAGCCCTCATATCCTACAGGCTGCTTATAAAATAACCACTCAGAGGTTCAATGTCAATTACAATTGCTTGGCCAATGGCTCAGGAATATTACTGAATACCTCTCACAATTAAAATAAGCAATTTCTAATAATCTGTATATTGTCATGAGGTTGTGGTTTACTGGGACATGGTGTCTCTGACCCTGCCTTCCTTCTCTCTCTATTTGTCTGGATTTTCTGCCTAGTTATAATTTCCTTGGCCATTGGCTGAAAAAATTTTATTCATCAACCAATAAAAGCAGCACATATTCATAGACTACTTGACAACCCACTTCATCTTCCATTTTTTAACCTAAATAAAATTGGATGGTTTATTTTAACATAGCAAGTTTACATATAAGAAAACAGAGATATCCGATTGCCTGGACAGTCACCCAAAGTTCCTCTGCAATGTTGGTGTATCCATCTTCATGTTATAGGCCTAGAGTGTGGGCAAACTTCTCAGTGAAGTGGGAAATTTGAGGATCTGTTCGGCATTATACTGGCTAAGTTCATCAGTTGTTTTTATTTGTGTCCTGCAGAATGTCTGGCAGTTTCCTCTGTGAAGCAAGAACCCTGAAGGACTATCCCATCTTTTAGCACATTTAACAGTCAATTTCCTGTGGATCCTGCTTGTCCAGTTTATACAGTGTACAGTCAAGCAGTCTAGGCAAGGAGCAGTTTCTTGCTCAAATGGCAGATCTTGACACACTGAAAGCAAATTCCATTAAGAGTTTCTTCGATGCTCATCATTTTCTTTGAAGTAATAGGTGCTGCCAGGAGCATGTCTAAAGAATTTTAAGTTATTAAAATATTTTAAATTTCATATTCTGTAGCTCTTAGAAGTTTTTTAAAACCATCTATATATCTGAAATAAATCTCTACATATGTAGAAAATCTAACTAATATGTCTATAAGTTTGACTATCATAGATGACTATTAATTTGTATCTCTTAACTATACATTATGTTTTTAAGTAAGCTAGATATGTATAATACTTTAAACAAGAGTATAAAATACATACAGTATAATAAAATTGACATTAAATTTGTATCAATAAACCAAAATCCATACAAATGTAAAATATTTATTTCCATTATCATATCCCCCTTTTTCTTTAGAAAGAAAACGACTATGATCATCAATCATTTATAACCAAACCTTTTTAAAAGAAAACAAACATTCATAAGCAGTACTTTAGGAATTTGATTGTAGTTTTTTATACTACTTTTTGTTGGTTTAGGGCCTTGCTTATATTATGGGGATCCTGAGAAAATTCATAATTAAGGTTAAATCTTGACTAGGGTTTCCTTTGTGGTTTGTCCACCTCAGGCAGCAGTTCTGAAGCGGTTGTGGATGCTGGATCACCTTGGCCATCATTTTAGGGGGTCGTGTTTGATCAAGCCATATTAGCCTGGAAGGAATCTACAGGTTATCCTCTTTTGTGAAAACAAAAACCAAACCTCTTTTACAAAGTAACATGGCCTGAGACTTAAATTTTGAAATCGAGATACCTTTAAAATATATGTTGGTTTAGCTAGGCAATGCTTAAAATCAAATGTCTCTGTGGAGTTAGCTAGTTAACAGTCAAAAATTCAAAGAAAACACAATATACATAATCCAGACTCTCTGTGTATATTTATCTTTGTGTTGTTTTTTTCTTACTACTTTTTAAAATATTTATCTTATGTTTACTACTTTAATTTATGACTGTCTGTACTCTTTTTCTCTTTCTAAGCCCACATACATTTTTTAAAACAAACTGTGACCATTTTACAGGTTTCTTTTTTGTTTGAATCTACCTTACTCTGTATTTGCTTTTATTTTATTTTATTTTGATCATGGGCAGGCATGGCTAGAACCAAAGTAGTGGCCCTGAGTGACAGTGCTGCCCTGCTTAGCCTTCCCTTATGGTGGAGGTACATTCACTACCAGCTCTGGAAACTCTGGGAAGGAGCCATGGTCATCAGCTCTGAGAAGTAGGATGCAGTATACTGCCCATAAACTTTTTTTTTGTATGAATAAAAGCTAAATCTAACATGTAGCACACTACACAGCCTGGAGACACCTCTGTGGCCGAAATCTGTGGCATTTCTGCATCGTGGCATGTGTGGGAAGCTGCAGGAACCCGCCATGAAACATGCAGCTGTGTTCTCAAACTCGGGTCTGTGCTCTTAAGCCTACAGGCAGTCGCTGAAAGAAGCGTGTAAAAGAAGCCTGTGAGAGACTGTGGGAGCCCATTATGTTTTTCCCATTCACAGGTCACCAGAGCCACTTATTAAATAACCACTCAGAGGCTCAATATCAATTATAATTGTTTGGCCAGTGGCTCAGACATATTACTAACAAGCTCTCTTAATTAAATTAGCCCATTTCTACTAATCTGTGTATTGCAACAAAGCTGGGGCTCACTCACTAGTGAGTTACTAGCCAGTAACTCTTTGGGCAGCAACATAGCATCTCTGACCTCACTTTCCTTCTCTCTGAATATTTGTCTGGATTTTCCACCTAGCTATATTTTTTCTGGCCATTCACTGAAACAGCTTCATTCCCCAACCAATAAATGCAACACACATTTGCAACACATAGGACATCCTTGTCACATGTGAATATACACACAAGTATATGTGTACAAGAACTTTTGTGTGTACATGTGTGTGTACACACTTGTGTGACAAACACAGAAACACACATAGGAAAAGCAATATGTTGTTATTAAAATTAGCTGATTTGAGAAATTATTCATTCATTATGATATAGAGACAAAGTACAGTATTCTAAAATGAGTCTTATGAAACTCATTATGTATACTTGAAATAATTTAGCTTCTGCAGGACAATATGATTCTCTGAATTCAGTGGCTGTGACAGCCAAACTGCTGACTAATGCACATTCCATCTTTTCTTTTTCTTCCCAGAATATTACCATTCAGACAACCCTGTAAAAATATTAAAATATAGTTTGAGTAAATGGATGTGACAAGATAAAGAATACACATCTTTCCTCTTTGACAAGTAAAATATAAACTGTAAGCAGTTTTTAATGGTTTTAGCATATGTATTTTTAAACTAATTTTTTGACTTTTTCTTTTTTATTATTATTTTTGTTTTTTAAAACAGAAAACAAGCTATCTTTTTTCATTATACATACCAGTCCAAGTTCCCACTCCCTTCCCTCCTCCCATTCCCTCCATATACCCTCCCACTCCACCCCCATCCAAACCTCAGAGAGGGTAAGATACATTGCTTTGGGGAAGGTCCAAGGTCCTTTCTAATATATATATATATATAGGCTGAGAAAGGTATCATACAAAGAGAATAGGTTCCCCTAAAGCCAATACATGAAGTAGGGATAAATCCTGGTTCCACCGCCAGTGGCTCCTCATTCTGCCCCAGGCATGCAACTGTCAGCCACATTCAGAGGAGCTACTTTGGTCTTATGCTTCTTTCTTCCCAGTCCAACTGGAGTTGGAGTTGGTGAGTTCCCATTAGCTCAGGTAGATTGCTTCAATGGCTGTACCCATCATGATCTTGACCTCTTTGCTCATATTCTCATTCCTCCAACTCTTCAGCTGGACTTTGGGAGCTCAGTCCAGTGCTTCGATGGAGGTCTCTGCATCTGTTTCCCTCAGTTGTTGGATTAAGGTTATATGGTGATGTTTAAGATATTGATAAGTCTGACTACAGGGCAAGTCAAATCAAGCACCTTCTCCTCTATTGTTTAGGGTCTTAGCTGGGGCCATCCTTGTGGATTCCTCAGAATTTCTCTAGAGCCAGGATTCTTGCAAACCCTATAATGGCTCCCTCAATCAAGATATCTCTTTCCTTGCTTTCAACTCTGTCCTTCCTCCTTCTCGACTATCTCATTCCCTCAAGATCTCCTCACCCCTCCCTATATGCTGAGAAAGCATTCGAAAATCTACAACACCCATTCACGATAAAAATCTTGGAAAGATCAGGGGTACAAGGAACATACCTAAATATCATTAAAGCAATATACAGCAAGCCGACAGCCAACATCAAACTAAATGGTCGGAAACTCAAAGTGATTCCACTAAAATCAGGAACAAGACAAGGCTGTCCACCCTGGCTATATCTTTTCAACATAGCTCTTGAAGTTTTGGCTGTAGCAATGAAAGAACAAAAAGAGATTAAGGGGATTCAAATTGCAAAGGAAGAAGTCAAAATTTCGTTATTTGCAAATGATATGATAGTATATATAAGTGAAACCAAAACCTCTACCAGAGAACTCCTACAGCTGACAAATACCTTCAGTGATGTGACAGGATACAAGATCAACTCAAAACAATCAGTAGCCCTCCTACATACAAATTATACAGAAGCTGGGCAGGAAATCAGAGAAACATCACCTTTCACAATAACCACAAATAACATTAAATATCTTGGGGCAACACTAACCAAAGAAATGAAAGACCTATTCAACGAAAACTTTAAGTCTTCAAAGAAAGAAATTGAAGAAGATACCTGAAAATGGAAAGATCTCCCAGGCTCTTGGATAGATTGGTTCAACATAGTAAAAATGGCAATCCTATCAAAAGAAATCTATGGATTCAAAATCCCATCAAAATTCTTTACAGATCTTAAAAAAACAATAATCAATTATAGATGGAAAAACAAAAACCCACGATAGCCAACACAATCCTGTACGTTAAAGAAACTTCCAGAGGCATCAGCATCCCTGACATCAAGTTCTATTACAGAGCTATAGTAATGAAAACTGTTTGGTATTGGCATAAAAACAGAGATTTTGACCAATGGAATCTAATCAAAGACCCAGATATTAATCCACAGACCTATGAACACCTGATTTTTGATAAAGAGGCTAAAATTATACAATAAAAAAGAAAGTATCTTCAGCAAATGGTGCTGGCATAACTGGATGTCAACATGTAGAAGAATGAAAATAGATCCGTATCTATCGCCATGCACCAAACTCAAGTCCAAATGGATTACAAAACTCAATATAAATCTGACTACACTGGACCTGATGGAAGAGAAAGTTGGAAGTAATCTTCAATGCATGGGCACAGGCTACCACTTCCTAAATATAACCCCAGTAGCACAGACACTGAAAATAACAATAAATAAATGGTACCTCCTGAAACTGAGATGCTTTTGTAAAGCAAAGGACACAGTCAATAAGACAAAAAGGTAGCCTACTGAATGGGAAAAGATCTTTACCAACCTTACATCAGATAAAGGACTAATCTCCAAAATATATAAAGAACTCAAGAAATTAGACGTCAAAATTCTACATAACCCAATTAAAAAATGGGGTACAGAACTAAACAGAGAATTCTCAATGGTAAAATCTCAAATGGCCAAAAGATACATTCTTAGCCACCAGGGAAATGCAAATCAAAGCAACTCTGAGATACCATCTTACACCTTGCAGAATGGCTAAAATCAAAACCACAAATGATAGCCTATGCTGGAGAGGATGTGGAGTAAGAGGAACACTCATCCATTGCTGGTGGATATGCAAACTCGAACAACCACTTTAGTATTCAGTATGACAATTTATCAGAAAATTGGGAATCAAGTTACCTCAGGATCCAGCAATACCACTCTTGGGCATATACCCAAAAGATGCTCAATCATACTACAAAAGCATTTGTTCAATTACGCTCATAGAAACATTTTTTGTAATAGCCAGAACCTGGAAACAAACTAGATGCCCCTCAATGGAAGAATGCATAAAGAAAATGTGGCACATTTACACATTAGAGTACTACTCAGAGGTAAAAAACAACAACATCTTGAATTTTGTATGCAAATGGATGGAATTAGAAAACACTATCCTGAGTGAGGTAACCCAGACCCAAAAAAGAAGAATATGGTATTTACTCACTGATAAATTAATACTAGCCATAAACAAAGGATATTGAGCCTATAGTTTATAATCCTAGAGAATCTAAGTAATAAGGTGAACCCTAAGAAAAACATAGAAATCCACCTGAAAATTGGAAACAGACAAGATTGCCTTTAAACTAATTTTTAACTGTTGTTTTGTATTTTACATATCACTTTGCGAGTTATTTAATCAAATGAAGAAATATTTAAAGTTAATTTTATTCATCATATTTTCCAGTTTTCTAATGTTCCCCTTTAATCAGTTTTTTTTCCTTTGCAAACTGTCTTTGAATTCAGTAAACATATTATATTTATACTAAGTACACTAACTTTTGTTTGGATCTATTAAATATCCCCAATTTCTTTCTTCTGTTATATTGAAAAAAATTATTTTCTCATAGAATATATCCTAATTAGAGTAGCCCCCAAATTCTTCCAGTTCCCAAGCACCTTCCCTGCCATCTGGAACCACTCCCTTTTCTTTCTACTATGAGAAAAGAGCAGGCTTTTAAGCCAGAACAACAAAAAAGAAAAAGAAAATATAGTAAGAGAGCAAAAACTATCACATCTAAGTTGGAAAAGGCAAACCAATAAAATGAAAAGAGCCCGAGGATAAAGCTCACGAATCAGGGACCCACTCACTCACACATGACTCCTGTGAAAATACCAAATTAAATCTATAATATATACGCAGAAGACCTGGTATAGACCCATATAGACATTGTGCCTGCTGCTTCCGTCCAATTCCTTTTAATGTATATTAAAATATTACCTTTATTTGGGTAACTTTTAGAATTCAGATGTTTCTTTCATATGAAAAATCAAATACAAAATAATTTTATAAATCTTTTTATTAAAACCATTGGAGAAACTGTATAATGTTTGTGTTTTCTGAAATATTAGGGATTAAACGCAGGTTTGTATGTGCTGGCTACCACTAAGCCACACCTTTAGCCCAGCAGAAGTGTTTTTAATCAGGTTCATAATAAAGCATACTATGATTTAACCTGAAATTTAAATAGAGGAAAATTATTTACCCTCTTTAAACATACTACTTTTACATACTCCAAACTTCTCAGAATCCAGTGCCAATGTTATGAATTTTCTATAGCTTATATGTGATGTGATATTTTATGTCTTAGTGGAAAAGGTAGAAGATTCTCTTGTAGTTTGCTTTGTTGCACAGGATTCTCAGTTTATTTGCATTTCCACTCAAGGTTTCTGAGGCTCTATCTGGGACTTGAATTATGGATTTTGCAACAACATCTAGACAACATTTACGCAAATGGACTCTGGTGATCAGTACCTCGTTTCCTGTTGGGGATCATTCTAGCTGTGCACACAGTAGTATGTCTGGTGTATTTTGTGTGAATGATGTTATTATGAACGATCCCAACCATTTGGCAGCTTTTGTTTTCCGAAGTTCGTGCATTTCCCGTACTTTGAATTTAAATATTGATATTCTCAATCTTTATTTTACTCATTTTTATTGTTGCTTAAATGATATCTTAGGTAGAAATTTATTTTGCATAAGTCATGTCCATTCCTTAAACTTTCAAATCTTGGGACACAGAGCCCACAGTTTATCAATTAAGAGACATTGTAAAGCATGTATATGAAATGATTTGCCATGGACGTTAATGAATAATACTTCTTAGATACAGCTATGAATATGAATCTCCTCAAACTAACATGCCCAATGTTTTTATGTATCTTGACCTTTCTGAGGTTCTTGATTGGAATGATCATATTCTTCTTGCTCAAACCTTGTAAAAATGCCTTCTGGGTTACATATGATTTCAGGCTACATCCCAATGACACAGGAATTCCTGCCTGATCCTGTCACTGCAAAGGCAAAGCCTCCTCTCATAGATAACACAGGGAGAGTGTCCCACGATTTCCCTTAGGCAGGTACTTTAACTAGTATAAAAGTCATCACAAAAGTTGATTTCTCATTACCATTCTGCATCACCCAAATATTTTTGGTTCCACAACTATAAAGGAAAGATTGAAGTGAGAGAATACAAAACAGCAGGGAGAAGTTTCCATAGATGAACATGTAAAACACCAGTGAAAAGATTGGCATCTCTTTCCCTACCTGAGCTTAAGCCAACCAAGTGATCATGTTTGGAAGCTCATACACTATGAACCTGAGAGAAATAGCTACTGGGTTCATGACCAATTAAAGGTCACCAGCACTCTTGTCTGCACACTTGTAACTTGGAGCCAGGCCAGAGGAAAGCCTCCAAGTTTCTTGATTTCTCAAATTTGATCATTTCACTCTTCACTTTAACAGAAATAGACAATTCAGTCAGAAAATAAATTTAAAGATCACTTAAAATCATTTGCAACATGCATTTATATAACAATTGTAAATTTTGTTCATCATTTTCCCAATTGGTATCTGAAGTTTCTCTGATTTTGACTATCTGTTATCATTAATACATATACTCCTTTATCTGATATCTTCTAAAATAATTAGTCACAGTAATGTTCACCAAAGAACCACCCCACCTGATTTATAGCATACACAGTTTATTAGCAAAATAAACTTGTTTAATGACTATGGAATTAAGAAACAAAGTGCTGAAGTTTGGCTTAAATCAAAAACAGCAAATGGGGGCTGAAGGTATGGTTTGGTAGTTAAACACTTAGTGCTCTTTTAGAAGATCTAAGTTCAGGCCTCAGCACATATGTAGGGAGGCTTCCAATCACCTGAAACTTCAGCTCCAGGGGGTTCTAACACTCTCATTTGGCCACCATGAGCACTGCATACACGTGTAAAGACATATATACAGGTACATACATATATACATAATTAGTAAATTAATTCTTTTAAATAAAACCAACAAATTGTTTTGAATATGTATTTGGGGGAGAGCAGTAAAAATAGAGGCTTTGGAGAAAAAAGGGCTTGTATGTTGCAAATACCCTAGGATCTCTGCATTTGGGTGCTTCCGTAAAAGGAACATATATTTTAATTTTATGTTTGAAGTGTAATAGCCCATCATGGCAGGGAGGTATGTATGCAGGAATGTGAGGTAGCTCTCATTGCTTCTATAGTCAGAAAATAAACAAAAAATAGTCCTACACTATAAGTATGTATACTTTACATAAAAATGTGACTACTTAAAAAGATTTTAATTTTATTTCATGTCTATAGGTATTTTGACTCAGTGTATGTCTGTGCAGCATTGCTTGAAATATCATGGGGGCCACAGCAGGACTTCCAGTTCTCCTGAATTAGAGTTACAGAGTTGTGAATAGTCAGGTGGGTGTTGGGAACTGACCCCTTCTCTGTAAGTGCAACCAGTGCTCTTAACTACTGAGCCAATTCTCCAGCCCCCAGGTGTAATTATTTTATAGCCAGTTTCATTTTGAGTAACTTTTTTGCTAGATGAAATCTCTGCTACTCTATCTATTTTATGTCCCCTCTACCAATTTTGAATGACATTTTAAAATATCAATAAGATGCAGGCTCCAGGCAAACTTTATTTAATCTATAGTTCAATTCAGAAAAAAATTAAATACACTAAGCTTCTGTTTTTTAACTATTATTTTCTTAAACAACCAATAAAATATTTATAATATAATATGTAAAATGATTATCTACAGCATTTATAAGGAGGTAAGGGTTAATTTAGTGCATAGATGTAATATATTACATTGTGTATTTAATATGCTGATATCATCTCTTTAAATAAGAATAGTCATCACCATAATTCCGGCAGTTTCTTTCATAAAAAACAAACACATTCAAAATAAACCTTTCTTAATTCATTCAGATGGATTTTACACACACACTAAATACACAATGACACATCCACACTCCAAGTTTATAATCATAATAGACAGAATAAAGTTTTTCTTCATTTTTTATTTATGTATGTGTGCACATGTGTGTATGTGCATCTGTCTGTCTGTCTGTGTGTGACATGCACCTGAGCACTCAAGCAAACAGGTGATAGAATTCATGTGGTCAGGGAACATCTTTGAGGAACTGGCTCTCTCCTTTCAGCCTGTGGTTACCTGGAACTCAACTGTACTGTCTTACTCAGTGCAACCATCTCTCCAGTCCACCACACGAATCATTAGGAGAGAGCTATAAATAGGACCGGACTGAGAAAAGAACAGGCCAAACCACGATCAAAGGGGTGAGATTAGAACATCCTGCTTGACCTCCACAAGGTTCTCTGGAAAGCAGTCAAACTTCTCAATCCTGGAGACACTTAGAATATTTTATCAATTATTTGAAAATTGTATACTTCGATTACAACATCCCCCAATCCTTCCCTGTACCTCTGCTTCTCGCCTACCCTTCCTACCAATAAAATTTCATATTTGCTGCTTTATTTTTTTTCTCAGAACATCTAATTTCTGCTTCCGAACTAATCTTGGGGGTGGAGCCTGCCCTTGAGTATGGTGCACAGGCGATCTAAAGAAACTGACTCCTCTCCCATCTGCTATCGGTTGTCACCAGCTTCTCAAATAGGGGTGGGATTATTGTGCACCATTCCCAGTGTTAAGATTTTGTCAGTGTGAGCCTATCTAAGTCTTGTTCACCTTGTCCCTATCCCTGTGAATTCTTATGGGCAACTAACCTATTTGTGTCCAGAAAACACTGTTTCATTGAAGTTATCCTCCGCCTTTATGTCTTACAATCTTTCTGGTCCATTTTTCAAGAAGTTCTCTTAGCCTGGAGCGGAGTGTTGCAAATATGTGCCAACTGGGGCTAAGCTCTCTGTACTCTTATTCTTTGCATGTTGAAGTCCTCTGCGTTAGTTGTTTTCTACTGCAGGGGAATCATCTCTAATTAGGATTTGGATGCTCTGGTCCATGGGTGTACCAATAAATCATGAGATTTCAATGCTATGCTAGAGAGCTTTTCTTCTTTGAAGCAACTGGTGGGTTTCTTGATGTAGGAGGTGTTTCTTCATTTGTATTGCTTTCATTGGTTAAATAAAAAAAAAACTGCCTTGGCCTTCTGATAGAACAAAAATCATATAGACAAAGTAAACAAAATAAAAAACTAAAAAAAAAAGTGTAACAAACGCCATGATTCTCCTAACCACTACAAAAAAAAAAACCCAACAACAACAACAACAAAAAAAAAAACACTTCTTAAACTCATGCCGGTAAAAATGGGTTAATCAAAGTGTAAGAGTTAACCAATAAAAAACTAAAACAAATGGGCCAAACAGTAATTAAATAAATACAGTTTCTGTATAATTATTTCAAATATAAGTTAACCAAAACCAAAAACAGGCCAGCGTCCAAAAGCTGGACAGCGGGACACAGCCCGCTCCTCCTCATACAACAGTTTCTCATGCGCCAGTGAATGGGCCCACAGCCACATGCATAATGGATTTATGGGTCACCATACAATAAAAGGACATGTGATGGGGACATGGTGAAAGTTGAAAAGGGTTAATAAAGCATAGATATGAGTGTATTTCTTTGAATAAATGTTTGAAATTCTCCAAGATAAAGAATAAACATAAAAATGAAAAATTTCAAAGATGTATTCTCACTGTATTTCTCTCCTGACGGCAGTATGCAGAATTTGTGATTCTGTCCACTTCTTTCCTTAGTATTCAATTATTTAGCTCTTTAATAGTCTATTTCCTTTTAAATTGCATACTACCTTGCTTATGTTTTAAGTGTTGTAGTTCCTACAATGAGTGGAATTTCTATAGATCAACCTCCTGAAAAAAAGTGATAGATTTAAACTAGCAATGATTTTATGGGGTGTTATAATTTTTAAAGGTTGCCTCTTAATCAGTGGGTTATATTACCTGTACCTAGACCCTTTCTTTTTTCACCCTTTACATGTAAATGAGCATCAACCTCTAATTTATGATGTAATCATGAAAAGACAGATCATTATGAAAAATTAATTCTTTTATGCATTAATTTGATAACATTTGAGAAATTAATACTTTAATAATGTTATCCTGATCATCAATGTATGGTATTCTTTTGGCATCAATGCAAACTCTACTGTAGAGTTTGGGTTTTCTGAATCTGAAACCTCCACCATCAACTCTCTTTGCAGTTTGGTCTGTATAATTCACACATCTTTGTTAGAACATGTAGGCAGCCTTTTCACAATAGTGCCTTTTCTCAATCATATAAATGAGAGAAGAAAACAGCCTTTCGAGAAGATGCCACATCGAGACCATGCCTGTTCAAGATGGAGGTCTAATGTGCTGCAGCAATGGATTTGCCCTCTTTTGCTTCTCTCTGACTGTAGTAGAAAACAGTGACCAAAACCAATTTTGGGTCAAGAAACAGTTTTATATGATTTTATTACTCCATCACTGAGGGAAGTCAGAGCAGAGACTTCTGTAGGCACGTAGAAACAGGAACTAAAGAAGAGGATTCGGAATGCTGCTCACTGGTTTCTTTCTGTGGCTTCTCAGTTTTTTTTTTCATTTATATTATTTTATATGGCAATATTTATGACAGTACAGCGACACTAAACTGCACAGACGACGATGTCGTCGGTGCAGGCATCATCAGTTTATTATAAAAGGAGGCGCGGAGATTATTTACATGATGAAGAGCTTAGAACCTCGGCGGAATGGGCAGCTTCACTGACACCATTTCAACAGTGTTCAGTCCACGTACTTTCCAAGAATGTCACCCACCGTCTCTAAATAAGAAATAGTCCTTGTCATCTAGAACTACTTTGGTGCCTCCATACTCTGGGAGAAGAACTTTGTCTCCAACTTTCACACTGCCTGATTGAATCTCTCCACCCTTTTCTTTCACGCCTGATCCCACAGCCACTACTGTTGCTTGCAGAACTTTCCCTTGCGACTTTTCTGGAAGCATGATGCCACCTTTAGTCACCGTTTCGGCGGCACTCCTTTCAACCAATACTCTGTCAAAGAGCAGGAGAAACTTACGGAAAGTCTGTCCGGCCATGACTCGTGCAGCCACCGCTCAGACTCTGCGATCAGGCCGTTGCTGCCAGGAGAGCCACACGGGCTGGCTGGGGACACGTGAAAAAAATCAGTTTGCTTTCTTAAACCACAAGGACCACATGCTCAGAGAAGGCTCTGCTCACATCATTTATTTATCAAGAAAAATGCCCTGCATACCAGTCTAATGAAGGCAATTCCCCAGTGGAGTGTCTTTCTCCCCAAGTAACTCCAGGCACACAAGCACTGCACAAACACATGCTCAGGACCTTTCTTCTTCACAAGATGGACGATCATTACAATGTACACTTTAGAGACACTGACCTCAGGGGATTAAATAGTTTTTTTAAAATCAGAAACACATACGATGCGCCATAAAGAGCTTAACAAATATTTTCATACCTGTAGCGTCTGAGATAAGGAATAGCAGTGAATCATATTCTCTATGGGTAGAAAGTATGTAATAAGAATTGATGAATGTATGTTTCTTTTCAGTGATGTCTGTGATTGGTCCTGAAACAAGAACTACAGAGTGGTATTGCTAAACAGTAGTCTGCTTATTGGCTGTAGTGCATTGCATAATAAAATTCCTGATGAATGTAATATTATCAGAGTAGCATTCATCTGATCAGTCCAGATAGGCTTCTGCAAGAAGAGTAAGCAAAAAAAAAAATAAGATAGAAAAACTTAAACCAATTTGCTCCATCTGTAGGGATGAGGGGATAGCCTACATTCTCCACCAGCAATAGAGGAGGTGCCAGGAAAAACTACGTGTCTCTATGATAAAAAGAGTTCTGAGTAGTGTACATAATTGTATCTTATCAGCTCTAAAATATCACTTACTGTGAGGTGAACTCTATAAATTAGCAATACCAAAAAGCTACTGCTAGTGAAATGTTTAGTGGATATATTATTTTCAAAGAGAGTTTTGTTTTAACTTTAATGGAAGTTCTTTAGATGGACCTTGATTTACACATCCCTTTGATCCCAAGTTGCAAATATAGGCAAAGCAAATTGAAGATGATCTTATGCTCACAACCTGATCTACCAAGTCACTTTTCCACTACAAGTCATTTGTGAAAATAGCACCATTTATCTTATTAAGATTGTAGCTGAGAAGAACATTTGGTTGAAAAAAATAAAATGTGTTCCTCTTATGGGTCTTCTAAGACAGTGGTGTTCTGAGATTTGTTGTCTCTGGCACTCACCTGTGCTCAAGGAGAAGAAAACAGAAGATTGATGATGACCATAGCCAACATCCTGGATACACTCAACTGTCTTTTGTTTTACTTGCCCTGGTTTCCTGGACCCTTACTTATTCTTTGCTTATCTTTGTTCCTCTTAGCACTAAGTTCATACTCAGCCAGGCAAGATGGCTCAGAATGTAAAGATGATTGTACCTAGAGACTTGAATTCAGTCTTCAGAATCCATATAAAGATTAAGTATCAACTCCACAAAACTGTCCTCTGACCTGCACACACACACACACACACACACACACACACACACACACACACACACGCAGACACACAGAAGGACATGCATGCACAATTTTATTAAAAGTTCTTGATGTTTATCGACTTCACACACAACCCTAGCATCTATTTTTTCACTGAAGAGTTTTGAATTTTACAAGCAGCTTCTCTCATTGTAATCTTAGATGACACTTCTAATGATCTGCTCATTTTCACAGGGAGTGGTGCGGAGAAATGGCTAATTTGACAAGACAAGAAAAATGATGACAAACACAGGTAAACACAAAATGATTGCGAATTTAAATTCTATATACATAATGAAAATTAAGTACTTTTTCTGTCCATGTTACCTCATATTATCATACTAACTTGTTTAGGGTGCAATTTTAATTTTTATAAGAAAAAGTAAAATATATTTCTGACAGAATATAATATGATAACTGTCTTTTAATGATTTATTTTTCGTTGTCTATGTTTGAGTGTTTGCTGCATGCATATGTGTGTAGTTCCATTGGTGTCTGGAAGAAGGTATAAGATGCCCTGGAGATGCAGTTAAAGAAGGTTTGCAGTCACCATGTGGATGCTGGGAACTGAATCTGGTGTCCATCTCTTCAGCACCAATAATTGTTCTTAATGTTTAATTATAAGAAGTTTTACAGATTATTTAATTTTCTAATCCAGATAAATAAAAGGAAAAATTAAGTATACTAAATTATATTTAAAGACTATAAATAGGATAAATGACTAAATTACAACTACATTTGAATTTTTATTTTCAGACTTAAAATATTACATTTGAGAATAAATAAAATATTTATTCTGAAGGAATTTTAATAATTATTTTTGAAGTGGGGAAATGGACAAAGCAACTTGACCTTTATCTCTAAGCCTGCTTGGAAGAAACATAAAGGAGAATACAGGGCTCAAACTGGTCTGAATGAGGATGAATCCGATAATATTATGGGTTTTTGATACATGTTTATTTTAAATTAAAGTATTTTTTTCTCTTTTTAAAAAATTTCTTAGATTTTTTTAAAAAAATATCAATCCAACTTCCCACTCCCTCCCCCCCCCTCCCATTCCCTCCACATATACTCCTACCCCACCTCCATCTAATCCTCAGAGATGGTAAGGCACATTGCCTTGTGGAAGCTGTACTATATCTAGGCTGAGCAAGGTATACATCCAAAGAGAATAGGCTCCCAAAAGCCAGTACATGCAGTAGGGATAAATCTGGGTGCCAATGCCAGTGGCTCCTCAGTATGACCCAGCCATGCAACTGTCAACCACATTCAGAGGAACTAGCTTGGTCCTATGCTTGTTCCTTCCCAGTTTGACAGGAGTTGGTGAGTTCCCATTAGCTCAAGTAAACTGTTTCACTGGGTCAACCCATCATAGTCTTGACCTCCTTCCTCATATCCTCATTCCTTCCACTCTTCAACTGGACTTTGGAGCTCAGTCCAGTGCTGTGATGTGGGTCTCTGACTCTGCCTACATCAGTTGTTGGATGAAGGCTTTATGGTGATATTTAAGATAATCATCTGTCTGATGACAGGGTGAGTCAAGAACAGGCCCCCTCTCCTCTACTGCCTAGGTGGGGTAACCCTTGTGGATTCCTTGGAATTTCTCTAGAGCCAGGTGACAGCTAACCTTATAATGGCTCCCCTAATCAAGACATCTCTCTCCTTGCTCTCATCTCTGTCATTCCTACATCTCGACCATCCCATTCCCTCAAGTTCTACTTTAGCCTCCCCTTCTCCCTTGCTCTTATCCTCCTACTCTCCCCCCACCCCCACCCCAATGCTCCAAACCTGTCAGTCAATCCTGTCTATTTCCAATTTCCAGGTATATATATTTTTTTTCTTTGAGTTCACCTTATTACTTAGCTTCTCTACGATAATGAGCTATAGGTTCAATGTCCTTTGTTTATAGCTAGTGTTCACTTATGAGTGAGTACATACCATATTAGGTCTAGGTACCTCACTCAGGATACTGTTCTCTAATTCCATTGATTTGCATGCAAATTCAAGACATCATTGTTTTTACTGCTGAGTAGTACTCTAATGTGTAAATATGTCACAATTTCTTTATCCATTCTTCGGTTGAGGGGCATCTAGGTTGTTTCTGGGTTCTGGCTATTACAAACAATACTGCTATAAATATAGTTGAATAAATGCTTTTGTAGTATGATTGAGCATGTTTTGGGTATATTCCCAAGAGTGGTATTGCTGGATCCTGAGGTAAGTGATGGAGTTGAAGAATAGATAGTTATTATTATAGTTTTCCTTAGTTATGCTAAAATATAAAGTAGATATAAATATTGTAACTGTAATTCTTGTTTGATAACTATTTTGTTATATGTAATTTTACTATGTTAAAGTTAAAACCTTCCTTTTTATTTTAACAGAAAATGGGAAATGGTGTGGGAGATCCTTCTATCTGTGTGTTGCCTTTCTTGGTTAATGAATAAAGAAACTGCCTTGGTCTGTTGATAAGGCAGAACTTAGGTAGTCAGGGAGGACTGGACTGAATGCTGGGAGAAAGAAGGTCCGAGTCAGAGGGACACTATTGTGCAGCTGCCAGAGTCAGTCCTGCTGGAATTTTGCTGGAAGGTCATGACCTTTTGGTGATATACAGATTAATAGAAATGGGTTAAATTAATATGTAAGTGTTAGCCAATAACAAGTTAGGGATAACGGGCCAAGAAGTGTTTTCAATAATATAGCTTCCGTGTGGTTATTTCAGGGCTAAGTTAGCCAGGCAGCTGGGAGGAACAAGCAGGCCCTCCTCCTACAGGTAAATTGATTTCCAATTTTCTAAGAAACCGCCATACTGATTTCCAAAGTAGTTGTACAAGTTTGCATTCCCACAAGCAATAGATGAGTGTTCCCCTAACTCCACATCCTCTCCAGCATAAGCTATTATAAGTGTTTTTATTCTTAGCTATTCTGACAGGTGTAAGATGGTATCTCAGAGTTGTTTTGATTTGCTTTACCCTCATAGCTACAGATGTTGAACAGTTCCTTAAGTATCTATTGACTATTTTAGGTTCTTCTATTGAGAATTCTCTGTTTAGTTCAGTACCCCATTTTAAAAATTGGGTTATTTATAATTTTAATGTCTAATTTAATAAGTTCTTTATATATTTTGGAGATCAGTCCTTTGTCTGATATGGGGTTGGTGAAGATCTTTTCCCATTCAGTAGGCTGCCTTTTTGTATTATTGACGTTGTCCTTTGCTTTACAGAATTTCTCAGTTTCAGGAGGTTCCATTGATTTATTGTTGCTCTCAGTATCTGTGCTCCTGGGGTTATATTTAGGAAGTGGTCTCCTGGGCCCATGCATTGAAGACTATTTCCTACTTTCTCTTCTATAAGGTTCAGTGTGCTAAGATTTATATTGAGGTCTTTAATCCATTTGAACTTAAGTTTGGTGCATGGCAATAGATATGGGTCTATTTCCATTCTTTTACAGGTTGACATCCAGTAATGCCAGCAACATTTGCTGAAGATACTTTCTTTTTTCCATTGTATAATTTTAGCTTTTTTTGTCAAAAATCAGATGTTTATAGATGTGTGGATTAATATCCAGGTTTTTGATTAGATTCCATTGGTCAACCTCTCTGTTTTTATGCCAATACCAAGCTGTTTTCATTACTGTAGCTCTGTAATAGAGCTTGATATCAGGGATGGTTATGACTCCAGAAGTTCCTTTAATGTACAGGATTGTTTTGGCTATCCTGGGTCTTTTGTTTTTCTATATGAAGTTGATTATTGTTCTTTCAAGATCTGTGAAGAATTGTGTTGGGATTTTGATGGTGATTGCATTGAATCTGTAGATTGCTTTTGGTTTGATTGCTATTTTTATTTTGTTGATCCTACCTATCCAAGAGCATGGGAGATCTTTCCATTTTTCTGGAATCTGCTTTAATTTCTCTCTTCAAAGACTTAAAGTTCTTGTCAAATAGGTCTTTCATTTCTTTGGTTAGTGATACTTCAAGATAGTTTATGTTATTTGAGGCTATTGTAAAAGGTGATTGGCTCTGATTTCCCTCTCAGATTCTTTATCATTTATGTATAGGAGGGCTACTGATATTTTTTTAGTTGAGCTTATATTCTGTCACATCTCTGAAGGATTTATCAGCTGTAGGAGGGTTCTGGTACAGTTTTTGAGGTTATATACACTATCATATCATCTGCAAATAATGAAAGTTTGATTTCTTCCTTTTAAATGTGAAACCCCTTGATCTTTTTTTGTTGTCTTATTGCTATTGGTAAATCTTCAAGAACTATGTTGAAAAGATATGAAGAGAGTGGACAGCCTTGTCTTGTTCCTGATTTTAGTGGAATTGCTTGAGTTTCCCTCCATTTAATTTGATGTTGGCTCTTGTCTTGCTGTATATTGCTTTTATTATATTTAGATATGTTCCTTGTATTCCTGATTTCTGCAAGCCCTGTATCATGAAGGGTATTGGATTTTGTCAAATGCTTATTCAGCATTTAATGAAATGATCATATGGTATTTTTTCTTTCAGTTTATTTATTTGATGGATTAAATTGATAGATTTTTATATGTTGTACCAGCCCTGCATCTCTGTGATGAAGCCGACTCGATCCTGGTGGATGATTTTTTTGATGTGTTCATGGATTCATTTTGCCAGTATTTTACTGAGTATTTTTTGCATCCATATTTATGAATGAGATTGGTCTGTAATTCTCTTTCTTGGCTGACTCTTTGTGTGGTTTCGGTATCAGGGTAACTGTAACCTCATAAAAAGAGTTTGGCAATGTCCCTTCTGTTTCTGTTATGTGAAACTCTTTGAGAAGTATAGGTATTAGCTCTTCTTGGAAGTTCTGGTAGAATTCTGCACTAAAACCTTCTGGCCCTGGGCTTTTTTGGTTGGGAGGTTTTTGATGACAACTTGCATTTCCTTTCAGTTTATAGGTCTATTTAAATTGCTCACTTGTTCTTGATTTAATTTTGACATATGGTATCGATCTAAAAAATTGTCCATTTCTTTTACATTTTCCAATTTTGCGTAGTACAGGTTTTTATACTATGACCTAATGATTCTCTGTTTCTACAATGTCTGTTGTTATGTCCCCATTTTCATTTCTGATTTTGTTAATTTGTATGTTCTCTGTCTGCCTTTTGATTAGTTTGGATAAGGGTTTGTCTATCTTGTTCATTTTCTCAAAGAACCAGCTCTTTTTCATTAATTCTTTGTATCCTTTTCTTTGTTTCTATTTTGTTGATTTCAGGGCTTAATTTGATTATTTCCTGCTGTCTACTGCTCCTGGGTGAGTCTGCTTCTTTTTGTTCTAGAGCTTTCAGGTGTGCTGTTAAGTCACTAACGTGAGTTTTCTATTTCCTTTATGCTCCCTTAGTGCTATGAAATTTCCTTTTTACACTGCTTTCATGGTATTCCATAGGATTGGATATGTTGTTCCTTCAAAATTTCTTTCTTTATTTCTTCCTTGACCCAGGAGTGGTTCAGTAGTTCACTGTTCAATTTCCATGAGTTTGTAGGCTTTCTGAGAGTAGTATTGTTAAATTCTAACTTTAATCCCTGGTGATCCGATAAGACACAGGGGTTTACTTCAATTCTTTTGTGTCTGTGGAGATTTGCTTTATTATGGAGTATGTGATCAATTTTAGAGAAGGTTCCATGTGGTTCAGAGAATAAGGTATATTCTTTTGTGTTTGGGGGGAATGTTCTATAGATTTCTGTTAAGTTCATTTGATTTATTACATCTGTTAGTTCTCTTATTTCTCTGTTAAGTTTCTGTCTGGTTGACCTGTCCATTGACGAGAGTGGAGTGTTGGAGTCTTCTACTATTAGTGTGTGGGGTTTGATGTATAATTTAAGTTTTAGTAATATTTATTTTACATATGTGGGTGCTCTTGTATTAGGGATATAGATGTTCAGGATTGAGACTTCATCTTGATGAATTGTTGCTGTAAAGAGTTTAAAGTCTCCTTCTCCATCTCTTCTAATGGATTTTATTTGAAATCAATTTTGTTAGATAGTAGGATAGCTACATCTGCTTGTTTCTTAGGTCCATTTAATTGGAAAACCTTTTCCCAACCCTTTATTCTGAGGTAGTGTCTGTCCTTGAGGTTGAGGTGTGCTTCTTGTACACAGCAGAAGGCTGGATCCTGTTTTCATATCCATTCTTAGCCAGTGTCTTTTTATAGGTGAAGTGAGTCCATTGATATTAAGCGATATTAATGACCAGTAGTTGCTAATTTTGGTTATTTTTCGATAGTAGTGTTAGTGTGTTTCCCTTCTTTAGGTTATGCTGGTGGAGAGGTTATCAGAAGTCTGTGTTTTTGTGGGTATAGTTTGATTCCTTAAGTTGGGGTTTTTCTTCTAGTACTTTCTGTAAGACTGGATTTGTGGATATGTATTTTTTAAATCTATTTTTGTCATTGAATATTTTGTTTTCTCCATCAATAATGAATGAAAGCTTTGCTGGGTATAGTAGTCTTGGCTTGCATCCATGGTCTCTTAGTGTCTGTAGCACATCTATCCAGGACCTTCTGGCTTTCATGGTTTCCATTGAGAAGTCAGGTATAATTCTGATAGGTTTACCTTTATATGTTACCTGACCTTTTTCATTTGCAGCTCTTAATATTCTTTCTTTATTCTGTATGTTTTGTGTTTTGATTATTATATGGCGAGATGATGGATTTTTTTCTTAATTCAGTCTATTTGGTGTTCTGTAAGCTTTTAGTACCTTCATAGGCATATCCTTCTTTAGCTTGGAAAGCTTTTCTTCTATAATTTTGTTGAATATATTTTCTGGGCCTTTGAGCTGGAGTTCTTCTCCCTCTTCTACCCCATTATTCTTAGGTTTGGTCTTTTCATAGTGTTCCAGATTTTCTGGATGTTTTGTGTTAAGAATTTGTTGGATTTAATGTTTTTTTGACAAATGAGTCTATTTCCTCTATAGTATCTTCATTACCTGAGATTCTTTTTTCTATCTCTTGTATTCTGTTGGTTATACTTGTCTCTGTAATTCCTGTTTGTTTAGCCAGATTTTCCATATCCAGAATTCCCTTGGTTTGTGTTTTCTTTATTACCTCTATTTCAGTCTTCAAGAATTGAACTGTATCCTTCACCTGTTTGATTGCTTTTTTCTTGGGTTTTTATGAGAGATTTATTAATTTCTGTTTTTTTTGTTTGTCTTCTCCTCCATTTTTAAGGGAGATTTTTATTTCCTCTTTAAAGGTCTCCATATTTTTCATAATGTTATGTTTAAAGTTGTTTTCTTCTACTTCTTTTGGGTTAGGATGATTAAGTCCTCCTGTTGTGTGACTGCTGGGTTCTGGTTTTACCATGTTGCTTTTTAGGTTATTAGAGGAATTCTTGCATTGGTGCCTAAGCATCTCTTCCTTCAAATGAGGCCGGTATTGTCTTTGCATCTTGTTCCAATTCTTGCTGTGGCTGTCTGAGTGTTTGGGAGTTTTTCTTCGTCTTCTCTGTACTGTCAATATCTGTCTCAGAAAGCCTCTGAGGTCTCTATAAGCCTGCACTCTTGGTCTTCTCTTCTGGTTTGCTCCCTTGGAGCTCTCTCTTAATCCCCTCAGTGTTGTAGCAAACTCTTGTTCCCTCTTAAGTCCCCTCAGTTTTGGAGCAAGCTGTGTTTCAGAGTTCCACTAAGGTTGTAGCTAAATTAAGCTTTCACTCAAAGTGATTTCTATTTGGGGGATTTATTTAATTTTTATTTATGTTAAGGTGTATTATGTTTACCTGCATATGCATGTGGATGCTCAAAGCAGCCAGTAGAAGGAGTCTAAAACCTCACAGTTTGAATTACAGGTAGGAGAAGAAGGAAGTGGGCATAGAAACCGAATTCAGTTCCTGTAGAAAAGCTTCAAGAGTTTTTAACATTTAAGCTACCTCTCTAGCATCCAAATTCCATCCATATTATAGAGTAGTAATATGTTCATCATTTGTGGGGACCTCAAAGAATAAAGACGGAGAGATTTTAAATTCAAAGTATCCTACACATACTACTTATATTTTAAGTCACCAACAGAAGAATAAGCCCTCTTTCAGAGGCTTTATAGTTGAGGATAGCATAACCTAACATATCTTTCTGACATGTTCAGTTTGTAATGGGTGATATCTGGCTGTGCTAGTAATCATCTTCCTCAGGTTATTGGTGTTACCTTGGGAATGTTTTCTCTTGCTGGGTGATTATTAATTGAAGTTTAGGATTCCGTGGAGACAATTAAGCACCCTCATACCAAGTTTTTCCTTTTAAAATTTTAACAAAACAGAGTCACCAAAAGGTTACTACATTCTTTTTTCAAACCACTTATAAGAATTTAATAGCTTCTGACACTTTGAGGATATTACTTTATCCCCCTGACAGGGAAATAATCAAACAATTATTTGTGGAGATCTCTCTCTCTCTCTCTCTCTCTCTCTCTCTCTCTCTCTCTCTCTCTCTCCTCTCTATCTGAATTTCCCATTTGCTATGTCCTCACATTGACTGAAAGGACAATCTTTTTTAAATCTGAAGAGATTCTCACAACTGATTCATTTTGCCATTCCTTGCCTTTATTATTGCTTCTATTCCCATGAGTTCAAGAATTCACTATACGCATTTCCATTTTAAGTGCTTCAAGAAATCAAGAAGAAGGTAGTACTCTGGGACAAGGCACAGCTCTTTTAGATATCTAACCATCACTCTGAAATAACTCAATTGATATTTAAAAAATATATTCTCAACTGGAAAATTAGAAAAGGACCCACCTATGAAATTTAAAGAAATCTTTTCTAAGAGAAAAAATATCTGTGGAAAATGCAGTAAACTCACTGTATCCTTTAGGCACTGCAGGGAAGTCTATGGAGATAGTAAATGAATATGTCTTACCCTCTGCCAGTGCTCAGTAAACATACGTGATCTGTGGCAGCTCAAATCAGAGCTGAAGACAGTATTGTGCCCTGTTCTCAGTAGAGAGTGGACAGACCTTAATTCACTTAGAACTAGCTGGCCACTTAGCACTTCTGAAACATGACCCCAGCATTCAGTTCTCTCCATCACATGGCTCTGGATGTTGTACCTCCATGTATGCCATGCATTTCTAACTTGGAAGCAGTTTTTCTTTCTGCTTTCCAAAAGCTTACACCCTCTGCACTTAATATCTGCTTGCTTTGGTCACAGAGCACAGGAAACCTCTCCTTCAAGCATTATTGAGAGCTATTTGCTTTTCCTGGTTGGGTTGAATGCAAGCTGTGGGCACAGACACAGAGTGTTACTTCTGCTCGCTACTTCAGAGTCTGCCCAGTGCCAGTTATACATAGATTGCAAATAAAAACACACAGGTTGGAAAGAGTGTATGGCTACTGATATTTCTGGAAAAGTAGAATGCAAATACACCTGGGAAAGCAACTTGAATTTGAGCAAAAAAAATGGTTGCCCTTCAGTTTCTCAGAAAACTGGGAATCAACCTACCTCAAGAATTATCCATATCACTCCTGGCATACACCCAAAGGACCCTCTAATATACCATAAGAAAATGGCTAACATAGATAAGAATAATGGGTTAATATAAGATATAAGAGCTAATATGAAGCGTGAGCTAATGGGCCAATCAGTTTATAATCTTCTGGAGACCTCTGTGTTATTTTCTTTGGGGCTAAACAGCTGTGGGAACTGGGCAGGACAGAAACTCCAACAAAGAGGCCCCCATGTTACAGAAAAAGGCTTTGGGGTGAACTTTTTAATCTTCATGAACAACATGATGCATTAGAGTTTTTTAATTCCTTAGTGGATAGTTTAGATGAAGCTTTTAAAGCTTTAGGACATCCAATCATGTTAAGTAATATTCTTCGAGTATCCTTTGCTGATCAGATTTGCCAAGGATGCACACATAACACCAATAACTTCAAGAAGAAGATCGACACTGAAGAGGCTCTATATGGAGTTGGTTAGCCATTTGGACAAGAAACTGCTTTTGCCTGGACTGCTTGATGAGATGGACATGCAAGACCCACAGAGAAATGGCTGCTGAACTTGCCTAAATGTGAGACTGTCCTACAGAGTTCCTGATTCATGAAAGAGTCTGCCAGACATTCTGCAGGATTCAGAAGAAAGTGACTGACAAACTGCCAACATTGGCAGACCTGTCTTTGAAATTTGCTGCTTCATGGAAAAGTCTGCCAGATACTATGGGACTTTAGGCTAAAGATGATGCCCCAATGATACAGAAGAACTTCAGGTAACTGTCCAGGTAACAATATGTCTCTGTCAATTCTAGAATTGTGGAAGTTGCTTACAATGTACTTCCTGTTTACTTAGGTAATATTATGTCTTTCTTGAGTTTTTGATGGAGTTCAAGAATAGATAGTTATAGTTTTCTTTTGTTGTGATAAAAGATAAAATAGATCTAAATATTGTAACTGTAATTCTTGCTTGATAACTGTTTTGTTATATGTAATTTTACTATGTTAAAGTGAAAGCCTTTCATTTTTGTTTAAACAGAAAAAGGGGAAATGGTGTAGGATGTTCTTCTGTATTTGTGTTGCTTTCATTCATGAATAAAGAGACTGCCTTGGCCTTTTGATAGGGCAGAAATCAGGTAGGCAGAGTAGACAGAAAGGAATGCTGGAAAGAAGGGCTGTGTGGCAGATGCCATGAAACTCCCATCTGAGACTGACATTGGCTAGGATCTTTCCCGGTAAACCACGACCTCATGGTGAACACAGATTGGTAGAAATGGGTTAGATCAGGACGTGAGAGTTGACCAAGAAGATGCTAGTTATAATGGACCAGGCAGTAATTTAATTAATACTATTTCTATGTGGTTATTTTGGGGGTTAAGCTAGCCAGGCATCGGGATGCAGCCCTCACCTCTTATTACAGTTACATTCATAGGAGTTTTATTCATAATAGCCAGAAACTGGAGAAAATCTAGATGTCCATCAACCAAGGAATAGATAAGGAAAATGTGGTACATCTACACAATGAAGTATTACTCAGCTGATTAAAACAATGGCATCTTGAAAATCTCAAGCAAATTGATTGAACTAGAAAAAGTCATCCTGAGTGAGGTAACCCAGACTCTGAAAGACAAAATAAAGTAAGTATTCACTTATAGGTGGATATTAGCTGTACAGGAAACCAGAAACATGCTATAATCCACATAACCAAAGAAGTTATATAACAAGGAAGGTAAGGCTCAAGGGGGTACACATGAGTCTCACTGTGAAGGAGAACTAGAATAGGTAAAACAGGTAGACACAGAGGTGGTTTGGATAGGGGAGTGGGCATGGGAAGAGAAGGGATCAGGTTGGGGGAGGATGGAGGGAGAGAGTACTGGGAAAGACAATTTAGATCAGCAGCATCTCTGGAATAAGTTAGTAACCTACAGCAGCTCCAAGGAATCTATGAGGGGGACCCAAGCTAAGACTTCTAGCAGTGGGAGATACAGAACCTGAACCAAACATCTCCTGTAGATGGGACCCTAACACAACCACATCACCTTTGATCTACAATTTGCCATGATCACAACATATGTTGGGGTAAAAATGGGACAGAAATTATGGGAGTGGCTAGACAATGACTAGTCCAGCTTGAGACCCACACCATGAGTGGGAGCCTAACTACTGACACTGCATGGTGGGCAAGGACCCAGAGACTGGACAGCCCAGACATGTGGGATGAACTCAAACATGACTGGAAAAATGTCAATGAAATGATTCCTAATGATATTAGGCTATATTCTAGATTGGTGTCTAACTCAGTTGTCATCAGAGAGGCATTAACCAGCAATAGATAGAAACAGATGCAGAGACCCACAGACAAACATTAGGTAGACCTCAGGGAATCCTGTGAAATAGGGGTAGGGATTGTGGAAGCCAGAGAGGTCAAGGACACCAAAGAAAACCAACAGAATCAACTAATCTGGGCTCATAGGGGCTCACGGAGACTGAACTGCCAACCAGGGAGCTTGCATGGGACTGACTTAGACCCTCTGCATATATGTAACTTTTGTGTAGCTTAGTCTTCTTGAGGGATTCCTAACAGTGTGAGCAGGTACTGTCTCTGACTCTGTTAGCTGCTTTTGGAACCCTTTTCCTTATACTGGGTTGCCTTGTCCAGCTTTAATTGAAGAAGTAACTAGACCTACTGCAAATTCGTATATCAAGGCTGGCTTAAATAGATGGAAGGCCTATCATTTTCTGAACAGAAAGGAGGAGGACTAGATTGAGGAGGGTTTGAGATGAGAGGAGGGATAACTATGACCAGGCTGAAAAGATTTATTGATTAATAAAATAAATAGTTAATGATAATAACAAGGAATCTGTCACACAAGTTTGTCAAGAATTCTCTGCCACCAACACAACCTTCATTAAGTACATCTCCCAACTTGTCCAGTCTTACACATCTCAATTTATTTTTTTAATTTTCCTTTTATTTATTCTTTGTGTCTTTCATGTCATGCATCTCAATTCTATTCATTATCCATCCGTTCATATCTGCCATCTGCTTCTGCAGCTACCCACTCCCAATAAAAATTAAGAGAAAAAAGAAGAATAAAAGAAATCTCATCATGGAAGTACAGTGTGACACAGTGAGTCATGCAGCAAACCCCCTTTTCCATATATCTTTTCTTAGAAGTGTTCATTGTGAAGTCATTGGTCTATTTCAAAACCTCTCATTTCCGATACACTATCAATGCTGATCCCTCACTGAAATTCCTCTTGGTTATCCTTCTGTTGCCCTGTGTTGTGGAAATTCTGCAGGTTTTGGTCTGTGGAACTGGTCCTTCATGTGCTTCAGCAGATCACTGATAGGTTGGATATTGAGGTGGGCTAACCCATAACCCTGGTTCTGGGCCTGGGTAGGGGCAGGGTTGGTCAGCCTTCCAGGTCTCCTTTGTCTTCACCACCAGGGTGAACTCTCCTGCACTGCTCTGGTAAGGTTAGCCCTTGCAGTCATGAGCATTGGATGGTGCTAGTTCTCCTGTTTTCATGTTCTCAGTGTCTGATCTTCCACATCTACACCTTCAGGGTCAGCTCTAATGTGTTTCCCAGGTTGGCAAAGTGGCCTCACTCCCAATGCTGCAGAAGATGAGGAGCAGGGCTAGTTCATCTGCTCTTATGACACCAGGACATGCTCTCCCACCTGAATCAGGCATCAAAGGGTGTGGGAGGGGAGCATCTCTCTCCCTCCCATGTGACCACATGACAGATGCGTAATGGTGGCAGTTCTTCCATGTTCACAACTTTGAGGCTGGATCACACACCTCCAAGAGGATTGGCTCTATTCTGCTCCCCAGGTGAGGTAGAAGGCCTTCTCTCCAGAGTGTTGCAGTTGGGGGCAGAAGAACAGGGGCAGCTCTCTTGCCCTTGTGATCTCAGGGCCTGTTCTTCCCTGCCAATGCCGCCATATGACAGATGACTAATGGGGACAGATCTCCCTTGCTCACAACCAACTCAATAGGCAAAGCTGTGGGTGAGCCAGCCCCTTTGTTGTCCACAAGGGGGAGCTGTCCTCATCATTCTCCTCTCATGTAGTGTCATGGGTGAGAGAGAGATTCCAACTCCCTCTCCCACTCATCAACAACTGAGGTGGATGGGAGAGCTTTCTTGGCTACTGGTTGCAACACTCAGAGAGCAGGCCCTGCACTTCACATGGGCAACACAATAGAGCCATTCTCATTGGAAAAGGTAGGGGTGAGAACCCCTTTTATGTTTCTGCTCAGTAGTTTTCATTTGTTGTGCTAGGTTTCTTTCCTGCTGCTGTGATTAAAGACTGGTCAAAACCAACTTGATTCCAGTGAGGGTTTATTTCATCTTACAGGTTGCAGTAATGACCCTCAGTAATGACTGAGAGAAGCAAAGACTAGAAAGCAAAGCAGGTGCCTGGAGGCAGGAACTGAAGCAGAGACCATGAAGGAATTTTAATGTTTTGTTCCCTCCAACTTGCTAAGCTATCTTTCTTGGACAAGCCAGGCCTACCTGCCCTGAGTTGGCAACATACTTAGCAGTTTAGTCCCTTCTACACCAGTCACCAAAAATGAAAATGTCCTACGGAAATATTCACAGGCAAATATAATAGGACCATTTCTTCAGTAGATATTCCTTCTTCCCAGGTTTGTCTAGGTTCATGCCAAGTTGTCAGCTGAAGCTGGGATAGTTCCTATTCTTGCTGTTGATTTGTTTACTAGTACAGTATTGCATTATGTATTCCCACAAGGCCTGGAACTCACTAAGTAAGCCAGCTGGTCTCCAACTTGTTGCAGTTCTGTACTTATAGGCCTGAGTTAACAGGTTGGCTTCTATTCATTTTCTACATGTGAGAAGAATATGTTTCCATTTCATTTTTCTTTGGACTTTATGACATGGTTGTTAGATAAATAACATTGCTAATTTCTTAAATTCATGGATGGCAGAGATATTTCCTAAAAGAGTTTCATAGTCTGATATAGATAGGGTATATATATATGTAAAATCAGAATATTTGTTATATAGAAACTTCCACATGTTCTCCTTGATGTACATTTCTGCAAAACATTAATTGTATACTTAGAAATTCAAGAACAATGAATGTTTTGTGAAAGGTGAATACTTTCTTATCACAGGTACATGTTTGGTGTAGGAGGTCCTTCTGTATTTGTGTTGCTTTCATTTGGTTGAATAAAGACACTGCCTTGGCCTTTTGATAGGGCAGAACTTAGATAGGCAGGGAAAAGAGAACTGAATGCTGGGAGAAAGAAAGCAGGCAGAGTGAGCCGCCATGGAGCTGCCAGGTCAGATATGCTAAATCTTTCCCAGTAAGCCACAACCTCATGGTTATATACAAATTATTAGAAATGAGTTAAATCAAGAAGAGGCTAGAAATAATGGGCCAGGCAGTAATTTAATTAATATAATTTGTAGGAGGTTATTCAGTATTTGTGTTGCTTTCATTCATGAATAAAGAGACTGCCTTGGCTGTTTGATAGGGCAGAAATCAGGTAGGCAGAGTAGACAGAACGGAATGCTGGGAAGAAGGCAGTGTGGCAGATGCCATGAAACTCCTGTCTGAGACTGATGCTGGTTAGGATCTTTCCCGGTAAGCCACGACCTCATGCTGAACACAGATTAATAGAAATGGATTAGATCAAGATGAGAGAGTTGGCCAAGAAGAGGCTAGAAATAATGGGCCAGGCAGTAATTTAATTAATACAAATTCTGTGTGGTTATTTTGGGGGCTAAGCTAGGCAGGTGGTTGGAATGTGGCCTGCATACCTCCTTCTACTACAGTTTGGTGCCTCAATGTGGTCTAATGACTCCACGTAAAATCTGAGAGAACTTCAAAAAGAATACAGAGTTTAACAGAGATTTTTCTGTTTGCTGGCAGTGTGCCACAGAAAGAATTTCCTCGCTCAGCAGCCGCAACAGTAAAAAAGCCACAGCAGTTTTAAAACACAGCTTCCTGGGTTGTGCCGCCAGTGCGAACTTCAGCTATAAAGCATTTTAATGACATTTGTGGGACTTAGGTGTTTCTGTGTCCACTAGGGTTGGAAGGAAACTGGCTGAGACCATGCCTGTGACTATGCACTCCTGCCTGGGGAGGCAGCGGGATCATGTTTCCTACGTGTGCACAAGCAGGAGAGAATGGCAGATTTCTGCTGCCATACAGAGAGATATTTCCATGCTGTACAGTGCTCTGTCTGGCAGATTTGGCTGTAACACAAATAAAAAGCTCATTCTCAGATTTAAAATGCTGAGTGCGGCTCCTACCTGGCAGCCCCAGAGCTAGCAAAAATGGTATGTCCACCATTTTGAAATTAGAGAGAGGCAGAGCCAACATCCAGAGCAGCTACAACCAAGCTGCTTAGCATCTTAAAAGCTCTTCAAGACAATAGAGAATTAAGGACAGTGCAATAGGACATATTCAGACATAAAAGACCTCTAAATGGGTCACAGTGTTAGATAAATCACATAGGCTTGGAAGAGAAAAGATAAAGAGTACACAGAGTCATAATATAAAGTTAATGCTTTAAAAAAAAGGGTGAAGTCTTTAAAGAGACAGAGTACAGACAGTTACAGATTAAAAAAATAAAAAAGCTACATAAAAATGGAAAATTCACATACAGTCTGGATTATGTATTTTATTGTATTTTCTTTAATTTTTTTGACTGTGAAGGAGCTAAGTACAGAGAGAATTTTCATTATATGTGCTGCTAAGCTAATCCAACATGTATATCATAAAGATATCTTGACTTCAGAATTTGGGTCTAAGGATATAATGCTTTGGAAAAGAGGTTCTTCTTTTATTTTCACAGAAGATGAGACCCTGTGGATAGCTTCTAGACCAATATAGTATGATAGACCATGCCTTCCTGAAAGGTCACCATGAAGACCTTCAGAAAATTATTTCACTAAAGTGGTGACTGAGATGGACCTAACACATAGGATACACCATGAAAGACCTGATTGACAGTGCCCCCATTCAGCATAAACAGTTTGGAGAGAAATAAATGTGCCCATATTCCTAAATATTGTTTATAAATGTTCTTTTAAATTTAAAGGGGGATATGATATAGATATGAATAATTTGCATTGGTATAAATCTTGATTTATTGATAAAAGTTTAAGTTCAATTTTGTTATATGTATATGTAATTTTGATCTTGATTAAGCTATTGTGATTATGTAGTTCATTTAAAAAATGTAATGCATAATTAGGAAATATAGGTTGTTAATGGATAATCATTGATAATAGTCAAGCTTGTAATCATCTTAGTTAGATTTTCTAGATATATAAAGATACATTTCAGTTAGATAGGTATTCTTCACATCTTTCAAAGACTACACAGTATGTCATTTGAAATGTTTTAATAACTTTGGGCTTTTCATGACAATGAGACATGTCTGCTCCTGGCAGCACCAATCTGCTTCAAGATAAAAATGATCATCTAAGAGGTTCCATATGGAGTTGGTTAGCCATTTGGGCAAGAAACTGCTCTTGCCTGGACTGTTGCATAAACTGGACATGAAGAACCCGTAGAGAGAGGACTGCTGAACTTGCCTAAAGGTGAGATGATCCTTCAGGGTTCCTGATTGATGAAAGAGTCTGCGAGACATTCTGCAGGAAACAGAAGTAAGTGACTGAACTGTCTTTGAAATATCCTGCTTCATGGAAAAGTCTCATGGATACTATGGGCCTGTAGGCTGACGATGGATGCCCCATCAGTACAAAATAACTTTGGGTGACTGTCTAGGAAACGAGATGTCTCTGTCATTTCTAGTTTTGGAAGTTGCTTACAATGCACTTTCTGTTTACTTAGGTAATATTATATATTCTGGAGTCTTTGATGGAGTTGAAGAATGGTTATTTATAGTTATAGTTTTCCTTTGTTATGATAAAAGATAAAGTAGATATAAATATTGTAGCTGTAACTGTTTTGTTATATGTAATTTTACTATGTTAAAGTTAAAGCCTTCCTTTTTGTTTAAACAGAAAAGGGGAAATGGTGTAGGAGGTCTTTCTGTATTTGTGTTGCTTTCATTGGTTGAATAAAAACACTGCCATGGCCTTTTGATAGGGCAGAACTTAGATAGGCAGGGAAAAGAGAACTGAATGCTGGGAGAAAGAAGGCAGGCAGAGCGAGCTGCCATGGAGCTGCCAGGTCAGACATGCTAAATCTTTCCCAGTAAGCCACGACCTCATGGTTATATACAGATTATTAGAAAGGGGTTAAATCAAGATGTGAGAGTTAGCCAATAAGAGGCTAGAAATAATAGACCAGTAATTTAATTAATACAATTTCTTTGTGGTTATTTCAGGGGCTAAGCTAGCCAGACGGCAGGAACACTGCCCATTTGCCTCTTTCTACTACATATGTTAATTCTAAATTTTACATGGTCTGACACTACTATAATAGCAAACAAGCTGTGGGTCAGCAAAATGGTTTAAGGGGTAAAGATGCCATCACACTTAAGATTTGAGTTCAATCCACAGAACACACTAAGAGGATGAAAAAAATTATTGCTTACAAGATTTGTCTTCTGACCACCACAGTGTGCTGCATCTGAGTGAATACACACAGACATACACACAAACATAAAATATAAATATAAAAAATAAAGTTTCCCTTTAATGAAAGCTTTTGATCAATAAATTTTTATGTTTATCCTTCTTTCTGTTTTTCATAAAACAACTTGAGATTTCTTTTACTAATTGTAGTCTCAAATCCCATCAGTTTTGAAACATGAATAACGTGGCTTATCCTGAAAATTAACTTACACTATTAAATTAGGATGCTTAAAGCAAAGCAGGACTTTTGTTATTTCTCTGTCCTGCCTTCTAGATTCAATATACTATCTTGGTCACTGTGTACATGATTAAGATAAACAAGGCTCTGGTATCCATGATAATATATAATTAGTCTCATCATAGGAATCAAATACAAAGAAGACAAAAATATCTTTCCATGTTCAGCTAGCTTAGCCTGTACGAGAAGCCCTTCAGTTTAAGTAACCTCACTTTCTTAAAAGTTGAACTTAATCCATACACTAAGCTCAGTTAGCTAGTCCTGAATCTAAACTAGTAGGGTTGCTTTAGGTAGCTTGCTGCGGGAGCTCCTTCTGCTTCTTCAGCCAATAGCCTTTAAGATACCAGCCCACTTGGGCATGGTCTCATTTGCTTTAAAAAGCAGCCGTAGCCATGTGCTTGCTCTCTTGCTTCCAGCTTCCGGCTGTGAGACTTTCTTCCTGATCGCTCAGAGGGCTGTTGTCTGAGACAGTGATCTGTAAGTTTTTTCCCTTTAAATAAATATCCATTTTATTAATCATAATTCCAAACTGGTGTGGGATTGTTTTGTGACTTATGCTTTCAGTAGCCCTGTATGGCTGTAATTCTATTAAAGAGTTGAAGTTCATCATGATCTATACAGAAAGTTTTTACACCTTGATCTATGCAGCAAGTTGACTACAGAGTAAGATACTATATTTTAAAAAAATCCAAGCAATGCAAGAACAATAGCATAATAGAGAGGTCTGTATCTGGATATCATATTAAGGAGTGAACCAAATTAGCTATTCACTAATTTACATCAGCTCATTCTCCAGAGTTTTGACAGATTCTTTCCGACTAGGACAGGAATAAGGGAGGGATGGAGGATAGGTGGATAGGGTAAATTTGGCTTTTTAGTTGAAAGATAGATTTCAATTAATAAAAATACAATGGAATGACAAAGCAATTTTTTCTAGCACTTGGTAAAATGCTTGCTGCCCAAACATTAGGCCCTGAGATTGAACATCTAGGATGGATGTGAAGAGCTGGATGACATGGTACAAGCAAGACTGTGACCCCAGTACTGGTGGGAGAATATGAAGAACTGAATATCCCAGGGGACCTCTGGCCAATCTAATACACACTTGAACATCAGGCTCAGTGAGAAACCTTGTTTGAAAACAAGGGGAAAGGTAACAGAAGAAGACATTGAAGTCAAATTCCTCATGTGGCATACACACACACACACACACACACACACACCAGACACACACACTTGAGTTTTGATATAATTTGGCTTCTCTATAACAGGTCATATACATACATTTTCTATTCTAAAATTAAGTAAAAATCCTATGGTTTAGGAAAGCATGAAAATTTGATGGTGAAGAAATGAGAATCAAAAAATCATTGTCCTGAATCATATGGTGTTGGAAGAGTTAACTTTAAGAATCAGAAAATTTGCATTTTGGCATTAATAAGAAGACAGAATTTTATTCCTGGAACTCAGGAGACAGAGGCAGGTAGGTTTATGTGAGTTCGAGGCCAACCACATAGTGAGTTTCAGGCTAGCCCTGTCTTGAAATGATATAATTTTAGGGATACATATCACATGTTCAGGCTCATGTTTTAAGTAGCCAGCAAAGCTGAGAATTGCCCCAATTATTTAGGTCACATTAGAGGGCCAGTCCTTGAGCTGCACCCATGCTCAATATCACATTGGAGAACCAATGTTTATGTTTCACAAAGATCACACCACAACTTTGGTAGCATTCATTTTTAGCTGGATGTGGGAGAAATGTTTTCTAGAGAAAAAGAGGGTGGCAAGTCTTGACTGCTTTTTATTTTTCAATAAACACTTAATTAGATTATTAAAAATATTTAGCATATCTCAAAACATTTAATAAGTTATATTTTATGAAAATTCAAATGGAGCCAAAAAACCAGCATTTTGAAAGGTAGGTTAATTAAAAGATGAATGTAGAATCAGGGTCATATTTGCACTGTATGAACTAGTCAAGAATTTTTCCTTCTTTCCATTTAGTTTTCATTGATATATGTAGCTACATGCTGTGAAACTCTAAAGAATATTGTTTACACAATTGTCATCTTCAATATTATTATGTGGGTGACAAATTCATCCTGTCTGCTTAAAATTTCTCCATTTGAGACCTCCTTTCTTGTTTTCTATCTGTTGTTTCTTTAATTTGTTTTTCTTATTTTCAGTGATGAAAATAAAGCGATTAGAACAGCAGCTTCTATAAGAACCATTTGTCCTTGTGGATCTCCTTGAGCTTTCCCCCGAATTTCAGAATGAGATCTCTAAAGACATCATGCCATGCTGAGGGAAGATTTGTTCACACAGGTCCTTGTGAGTACACCGATTATGATCTTAACTTTTACAAAGTGTTGGATCTTTAATCTTTTTGATGCCCCCCGCCAACTTAGTCATGGCAACTGGTGTACTGCAGGCATATAGGTCTACACTAGTCATCAGAGCAGGACTGTAGAGGCGGTCTGAAGTGTCATCACCCATGTTTACCCTGATGGCTTTTTGTCCTAAATGGCAACCAGTCAAGGTAAATGCCACTTTCCTGAGTTTCAAGATCCTGGCCATTTTGACCAGCAAGCATCAGGCACACAGCAGAAAGAAAAAAAAAAAAAGAGGCACCCTTCTGCGAATCTGTGATCATACCCATACTGTAATTATTACATGATCCTGTTATGACCATCACCAAAATAGTCATATACACAAACTTTTTCTAATGAAAATGATAAAAATTTAGCTTCAAAACAATTCTTTAGAATACATAAAATTTTTAACTTACTAAATATAACTGTGCATACTAATAATGTAGATGTTATTATAAATTTTTTAAATTATATGTTACCATACGGGTGTATGCATGTCAGTGCTGGTTCATACAGAGGCAAGAACTGGGCAATGGATCATGTAGATCTGGAGTTATACCAGGTTGTGAGCCACCCATTGTGGTTGCCAGAAACTAAACTGGTTTTCTGATACTGCTGACTGTAACACAATCCTAATTAGTCTTATTAAATAAAACCCAGATTCAGGTATTAGGGCATAAAAGCTGAAAGATCAGAGTAGCAGAACAGCCAACATCTATAGTTCTTACCTGTCCTAATACTCAGTCTGAATAGGCAAGATCCTGTCCCTATGAATCTGAAAGAATTAAAATTCTCAACCTGATGATTCTTTGACATGAATAAAAAAATTAAAAAATAAAAGAAATAAAGTCAAAGGACCAAAAGATAAAGGGGAGCAACAGATGGGCACCATGACCCATGACTCACCAGCTAGCCCACCTGGGATAGCCAAAATAGGAGTGATAAAGAAGGGCAGTGTGACCCTGCCAAACACAGTGTCCTCGTCATGTCTGTTTTTGTGAAATCCAAAGTGAAACAAATCACTGTGCCCCAGAATAACCCTATGCTCTATATGAATTAACCAATGAAATACTTGTTGCTGGGTACCCTAAAGCTGCCTGCCCCAAAATCCTATATAAACTACTTTGTTCTCTGAGCCCGGCATGCTCAGCAACCAGAATGCTGCAGCATCCGCAGGCCTGTGTAACCATCTAATAAACGCCTCTTGCTTGTGCAGCCGAAGTCGACTGGAGTCTTCTCTTGGTGGGGAGCGTCTGCTGGAGGGTCTCCCCTTACCGGGGGTCTCTTCATCTTGGAGGTCCCACCGAGATTGACCCACCCGAGAGGACTCCAACCCCGACTTTCGGGAGGCTGATTCAGGATCCAAGAATTAGGTACCTACTGTTGTCTTTATCTGTGTGTGTCTCTGTCATTGTCTTTTATGTTCTGTACCTACGCTGCGTAGGCATCCGTAGGCGGCCCGAGAAGGAGCTGACGAGCTCGGACTTCTCCCCCGCCACCCTGGAAGACGTTTCAGGGATCTGGGGTTCCCGCTTGGTGGGAGCCCAATATGTATCTGCAGGATACGTGAATCTGTTGGAGGTTCGGGAAGAATTTTCGACCCGATCTCCGTCTGAATTTTTGGTTTCGGTTTTGCGCTGAAAACGCGCTGCGCATCTGTGTGCCGGCTTTGTCTCTGTTGTGTCTGTCTTTTTGTAGTTTTGCTTTGTGTATCAGTTTGTCTTTGATAAAAAGGGACAACAATTAACTACACCTTTGACCCTGACTTTAGATCATTGGAAGGAGGTTAAAGATCGAGCTCGTAATCAATCTGTGGAAATCTGAAAGAAATGCTGGCAGATGTTCTGTTCCTCAGAATGGCCCACTTTTGAGGTGGGCTGGCCACGGGACGGGACATTTAACTTGCCTACTATCTTACAGGTCAAGGAAAAAGTCTTCCAAACCAGCCCTCATGGGACCCCCCACCATGGGTCAAGCCATTTGTCCCACCTGTAGGGACTCAGAACCTGGTAACGGCCGCAAGGCCATCATCAGCTCCCCTGATTCCAAAAGCAGAGATGGCAGCAATGGCAGCTGCCCCTCCTCCGAGCCTTTTGTCTTCTCTTTCCTGTACAGGAATGAAGCCCAGAATCCAGGCACCTCTGATTCTACCCAGCCGAGCTCCTCCAGCACGGCAGACTTCTCCCTCCTCCCCGGGAGGTAGCACTTCCCACACCCGTTCCTGAGGAGCCCCACTGGTCTGTCCAGAGCCCCTAGCTCTGAAAACTTCAGCACTCACCCTCAGGCTCTGACTGGACTTGTAAAATCTGTTCTGACTACCCACCAGCCCACTTGGAATCTCAATACGGCAGCAGGTAGGTGGTGGCTGACAGTCAAACACAGCTGGTTTCTCTCTCTGGGGGGTGTGGTTGCAGGCACTCCACTAATTTGGCCAAGGTAATAGAAGTTCTTCAGGGGCCAGTTAAACCACCAGTTATGTTTCTTAAGTTTTACAGGCATTTTACTCCCTTTGACCCAACCTCTGATAGTCAGCTGGCAGCCGTAGCTATGGCCTTCATAGAGCAGTCAGCATCAGAGATAAGGAGAAAGTTACAGTGGTTAGATTTAAATGAAGGGACTGAGTAAGTGTTTCAGAAGCAAGAGGCAGAGAAAGTGAAAAGAAAGTGAGGGAGGCGGGAAGCAAAAGAAAGAGGACCGGAGGGATCATAAGCAAGAAAAAAATTTATAAAGAAGTTTGGCCACAGTGGTAGGAGAAAGGAACAGACAGAATCAGACAGATAGGGAGGCAACAGAAGACAGCAGCTCCTTTCCAGTGATATACTCTTTTTTTCCACCCACCCATATCCCTCCCTGTCTCCACCTTCTCAGTGCTAATATGAAAGGCTTGTGACTCTCAAATACTGGGATTAAATCTTTTTGGGCCATCACTGCCTGACTCTGTTTCTCTTTTATACTGCATCAATTTTGTGTAGCTCAATGTGGCCTTGAACTCACAAATATCTGTCTGCCTTTGTCTCTGGAGTGCTAGGATTAAAGGTGTGTGCCACTACTGCTTGGCCTCTCTGACTAACTAGTGCCTAGCTCTGCACTCTGATCATCAGGCAAGCTATATTTGTTAGATCACAAACAAGATATCACCACATTTGCCCTTTTTTGTCTATAATTAAGAAAGGTTATAACTAATAAAAGAAACACTATATACAATAAGTACAATAATCATATACAAATAGGCAGTAATTACATTAGCAATGTCAAGTCCATTATTATTTGACAAATTCAAAGAAAATACTCCATTACTTATCCTATCTTGGTGAATCCAAAGTGCCGTACCTATACACTTTCTACCTTACTTTGCATCACCACATTTCTATATCCCCCCTTTTCTTATTACAAAATTTCCCTGAATCTAGTTTCCTTTGTTCAGTCTTTCTCTTGACCACCAATAACAACTTGTAACAGAGCCCCCTAAATGATGACAAGGATCCATAACTCAGTTTTGTGGGGGGTGTGATGTGTGCATTTTTTTTCACACTACTTCCTGCTGTTTGGGGATCCTGAGAAAATTCAGGGTTATAATCGAGTCCTGACTGGAGAATTCTGTGAGGCTGGATCATCTTCGTCAGTAGCCTTGAAGCCATTCTGGATGTAGAACTCAGAGGAAACTGGAACAGAAGCATTCTGAAGTGTTGGACCATCTGGGCCATCTGTTCCCATTGAAGAGTTTTTCAGGAGGTCTTTCTTGATCACTTATAATTTTCCTTAAGCCAGAATGAGCCCACAGATTCTCATTTTCTGTGAAAATAAAAGCAAAACCTCTCCCACAAAATAACATATTGATTGATTTAAATTTTGAAGTCAAGAAATTTTTATAATCTATAGGTCAGATTAATCCAGCAACATTTATAATTAAATGTCTCTTAGCAGCTGTTGCTCCTTCTTCAGCAAATAACTCAAAGAACTGAATACCAGTAACATACAGTATCCAGACGCTGTGTGTTTTTCATCTTTATGTGGCTTAACTTTTGTTACTTTCTATACCCATTTTTTTCTCTCCCAAGCCTACATATATTGTTAAACATACCATAATCCCTTTACAGTTGTTTTTTATTTTTATTTTTATCTATCTTTACAGCATATCTCTATCTTTTGCAGACCACATGAGTCTTTAAACTGTTAAACAGAGGCTTTGGTGGCCGGTTCCACCCCACTCCTTTGTTCCAGAAGTGTTCAGCTTCATGGCAGTGGAGATACTGACTGGAGGAGCCCTGTTGCCCTGTTTACCTCCCCAACTTTGGGAAATTTCAGAGTCCACACTGTCATTGGGTAACATGCTGCCCACTGCTGACAAATAGCATTTAACTGTTTGGTGGTAGAACCTCTTAAAAGAGCTGCCTGTTTTTTGCTGCTAGCACTGAGCAAGAAAGCCATCTTTTAAAGGAGTTATTCATCTACTCACCGCCAGAAAACTGAGCCAAATGGAAGAAAGGAAGCCATCAAGAAGCCTTCCTTGACTTCATTCTTACATGTTTAGAATCCCTCCTAAAGCTTTTTTAGACTTTCTGTGGAAATTTCTACCCCACATTGGAATGCCATATATAGCATAAATTCTAATTGGTCTTAATAAATAAAAACCCAAAGTCAGATATTAGGGGGTAAAAGCTAAAACATCAGAAAATCAGAGCAGCCAACCACTAAAGTTCTTACCTCACCAAATGCTCAGACTGAGTAGGCAAGATCCTGTCCCTACGAAAACTCAGTCTTAATTGCAATGAGCTCCTGTTTCCTCTGGCCATATATTCCTCTCTCCATCCAGCCATATCCCTTCCTGTCTCCACCTTCCTAGCGCTGGGGTTAAAGGCTTGTGACTTGGCCCAGTGTAGCCTTGAACTCAAAGATATCCATCTGCCTCTGCACCCCAAGTGCTGGAGTTAAAGGTGTGTGCCTCCACTTCCTGGCCTCTGTGGCTAACTAGTGACTAGTTCTGTACTGTGATCATCAGGCAAGCTTCCCTTGTGTGATCACAAACAAATTATCACCACAGCTAACAGCTTAAATTTATCTACAACCACAGACATGCTTGCTTTTTTTGTTTTGTTTATTTATTTTTTAGCTCACACAATTTCTTTGTTTTATTGAGCTATAAATGAGGGGAATGATTCTCCATTCCCCTCCCTTCTTTTCCCCTCCCCTTCTACCCTCTCCAATGGTTCCCACACTCCCAATATACTTAGGAGAACTTGACTTTTTCTACTTCCTATGTAGATTACATCCATCTATGTCTTTCATAAGGTCCTCTTTCTTGTCTAGGTTCTCTGGTATTGTGAATTGTAGATTGGTTTTTCTTTGTTTTATGTCTAAAACCCACTTTTGAGTGAGTACATATATTTGTCTTTCTGGGTCAGGGTTACCTCACTCAGTATGATGTTTTCTAAATCCATTCACTTGCCTGAAATTTTTAAGATGTCATTATTTTCTGCTGTGTAGTACTCCATTGGGTAAATGTACCACTTTTTACAATCCATTCTTCAGTTGAGGGTCATTTAGGTAGTTCTGGGTATGACAAATAATACTGCTATGGAAATATGTCTTTGTACATATGAACAAATGTCCTTGTGGTATGATTGAACATACTTTAGGTATATACCCAAATGTGGTTTTGCTGGGTCTTGAGGAAGGTTACTTCCTAATTTTCTGAGAAATTGCCACACTGACATTCAAAAGGGCTGTATGGGCTTCCACTCACACCAGCAATGCAGGTGTGTTCCCATTACCCCACATGCTCTTCAGCATAAATTTGCATTGGTGGTTTTGATCTTGGCTATTCTGACAGGTGTAAAATGAAATGTCAGAGTTGTTCTGATTTGCATTTCTCTGAAGACTAAGGATTTTGAGCATTTCCTTAAGAGATTTTCAGCCATTTTAGATTTGTCTGTTAAGAGTTCTCTGTTTAGCGCAGTGGTGGTGCATGCCTTTAATCCCAGCACTCAGAAGGGAGAGGAAGGAGGATCTCTGTGAGTCAAAGGCCAGCCTGGTTTACAAGAGGTAGTCCCAGGGGAGGCAACAAAGTGACACAGAGAAACCCTGTCTCAGAAAAAAAAAAGAAAAGAAAAAGAAAAAGAAAAGAAAAGGAGTTCTCTGTGTAAGTCTATACTCTCTCTTTTTTTTATTGGATTATTTGTTCTTTTGATGACTAGTTTCTTGAGTTTTTGTATATTTTGGAGATCAGCCCTCTTTCTGATGTGAGGTTGGTGAAGATCGTTTCCCACTCTGTAGGTTGCTGTCCTGTCTGGTTGTCCATGTCCTTTGCTTTACAGAAGCCTCTCGGTTTCCGGAGGTCCCATTTATTTATTGTTTCTCTCAATGTCTGTGCTACTGGGGTTCTATTTTGAAAGTGGTCTCCTGTGTCAATGCATTCAAGTGTACTTCCCACTTTCTCTTCTGTGAGGATCAGTGTAGTTGTTTTTATGTTGAGGTCTTCAATCCATTTGGACTTGAGTTTTGCACATGGCAATAAATGTGGATCTATTTGCATTTTTCTATATGTTGATATCCACATTTATTGATTTTTTGAGTTAATTTTGTATTCAGCTACATTACTGAACATGTTTATGAGTTCTAGGAGCTCTTTGGTAGAATTTTTGGGGTCACTTATGTAAACTATCATTTAATCAGCAAATAGTGAGAGTTTGACTTCTTTTCTGATTTGTATTCCCTTAATCTGCTTTTGTTGATTTATTGCTCTAGCTAGAACCTCAAATACTATATTGAATAGATGTGGAGAGAGTACATAATCTTGTCTTTTTCCTGATTTCAGTGGAATTACTTTGAGTTTCTCTCCATTTAGCTTGATGTTGCTGTTGGCTTATTGCCTTTATTATGTTTAGGTATGTTTCTTGTATTGCTCTTCTCTCCAAGGCCTTTATCATGAAGGGATGTTGTATTTTGTCAAAGGTGTTTTTTTGGCATCTAATGAGATTGTCATGTGTGGGTTTTTTTATTTTATTTATATGGTAGATTACATTCACAGATTTTCATATGTTGAACCCATCCCTGCATCTCTGGGATGAAGCCTACTTGGTCATAGTGGATGATTTTTTTGATGTGTTCTTGGATTTGGTTTGCCAGTATTTTATTGAGTATTTTTGCATCATGAGTGAGATTGTTCATAATTCTCTTTCTTAGTAATGTCTTTGTTTGGTTTGGGTCAGAGTAATTGTAGCCTCATCAAAAGAGTTTGGCAATGTTCCTTCTGTTTCTATTGTGTGGAACAATTTTAGGAGTATTGTTATTAGTTCTTCTTTGAAAATCTTGTAGAATTCTGCACTGAAACCATCTGGTCCAGCACTTTTATAGTTCGGAGAATTTTGATGACTGCTTCTATTTCTTTAGCAGTTATTAGTCTAGTTAATTTGTTTATCAAGTCTTGATATAATTTTGGTAAGTGATATTTATCTAGAAAATTGTCCATTTTCTTTAAGTTTTCCAATTTTGTGGAGTACAGGTTTTTGAAGTATGAGCTAATGATTCTGTGGATTTCCTCCATGTCTGTTGTTATGTCCCCTTTTTGTTTCTGATTTTCTTAACTTGGATATTTTTTCTCTGCCCTTTTATTATTTTGGATAAAGATTTGTCTATTTTGTTTATTTTCTTGAAGAATCAACTCTTTGTCTCATGATTCTTTGTATTCCTTTCTTTGTTTATATTTTGTTGATTTCTGCTCTCAATTTGATTATTTCCTGCCATCTAGTCCTCCTGGGTGAGTTTGCTTCTTTTTGTTCTGAGTTTTCAGGTGTTCTGTTAACTCACTAATGATGTGTTTTTCTAACTTCTTTATGTAGGTATTTAGTGCAATGAACTCTCTTCTTAACACTGCTTTCTTTGTGTCCCATAAACTTGTGTATGTTGTGTGGTCATTTTTGTTGATATTTAGGAAGCTTTTAATTTCTTTATTTATTTCTTCCCTGACCCATTGGTGATCCAGAAGAGCATTGTTTAATTTCCATGTGCTTGTGGGCTTTCTGAAATTAGTGGTGCTGTTGAATTCTAATTTTAAGCATGGTAAACTGACAAAATACATGTGGTTAGTCATTTTTTTTTTGTATCTGTTGAGGCTTGCTTTGTTACCTAGTATGTGGTCAGTTTTTGAGAAGGTTCCATGAGGGGCTGAGAAGAAGGTATATTCCTTATTGTTTAGATCGAATGTTCTATAAATTTTTAAAGTCCATTTGAGCCATAGCATCTGTTAGTTCCCTTATTTCTCTGTTAATTTTCTGTGTGGCAGACATGTCCAGTGGTGACAGTGGGATGCTGAAGTCTCCCACTATCAGTGTGTGGGGTTGAATGTGCGATTTAAGCTTTAATTATGTTTCTTTTACATATGAGGGTGCCCTTGTATTTGGAGCATCGATGTTGTGTATTGAGATTTCCTCTTGATGGATTTATTTTCTTACAATTATGAAATTTCCATCTTTTCTCTTTTGATTTATTTTAGTTCAAAGTCTATTTTGTTAGATATTAGGATAGCTACACCAGCTTGTTTTTTTAGGTCCATTTGATTAGAAAATTTTTTCCAACCCTTTATTCTGAGGTGATGTCTGTATTTGAAGTTAAGGTGTGTTTCTTGTATGCAGCAGATGGATGGATTCTGTTTTTGTTGCCACTCTTTTAGCCTGTATCTTTTTTTTTCTCCACATTTAATTTTTTATTATTGCATTATAAATAGTACCATTCCAAATTTCCACCTCCTCCGCTCCTCCCATTTCCCTCCCGCTTCCCCACTCCCCTTCCCCTTTTCCCCTCCAGTCCTAAGAGAGGGCAGGTTACCCTGCCCTGTGGGAAGCCCAAGGCCCTCTCCCCTCCATCCAGGCCTAGGAAGGTGTGAATCCAAACTGACTAGGATCCCAAAAAGCTAGTACATGCAGTAGAATCAAATCCCAGTGCCATTATCATTGGCTTCTCAGTCAGTTGGCATAAAAACAGACATGTTGACCAATGGAATCCAATCGAAGACCCGGATATTAATCCACAAACCTATGAACACCTCATATTTGACAAAGAAGCTAAAAGTATACAATGGAAGAATGAAAGCATCTTTTAACAAATGGTGCTGGCATAACTGGATGTCAACCTGTAGGAGAATGAAGAACCTTACTTATCTCCATGCACAAAACTCAAATCCAAATGGATTAAAGACCTCAATATTAATCCGACCACACTTAACCTGATAGATGAGCTCCCAAGGTCCTGTATCTTTTTATAGATGAGTTGAGTCCATTTATATTAAGGGATATTAATGACCAGTGATTGCTAGTTTCTGTTATTTTTGTTTTTGTTGGTGGTGATGTTACTGTATGTGTTTTTCCTTTCTTTGATTTGCTGCTGGGATATCATCTATTGCCTGTGTTTTTGTTGATGTCACTGACTTTCTTGGGTTGGAGTTTTCCGTCTAGTTCTTTGTGTAGGGCTGGTTTTTTGGCTAGGAATTGGCTAAATCTGGTTCTGTCAATGAATATTTTGTTTTCTCCTTCTATGCTGGGTATAATAGTCTGGGATGGTATCTGTGGTCTATTTGTGTCTGCATAACGCTTTACCAGGACCTTCTGGCTTTCATTGTTTTCACTGAGAAGTCAGGTGTAATTCTGATAGGTCTACTTTTACATGTTACTTGGTCTTTTTTCTTTGCAGCTCTTAATAGTCTTTCTTTATTCTGTATATTTAGTGTTTGAATTATTATATGGCAAGAAGATTTTATTTTTTGGTCCAGTCTATTTGGTGTTCTGTAAGCTTCTTTTATCTTCATATACACATCTTTCTTTAGATTGGGAAAATTTTCTTCTATGATTTTGTTGACTATATTTTCTATGCTTTTGAGTTGGACTACTCCTTCTTCTGTCCCTGTTATTCTTAGGCTTGGTCTTTTTGTGGTGCCCCATATTTCCTAGATAATTTGTGTTAAGCTTTGGTTAGATTTAACATTTTCTTGGACCAGTGAGTCATTTTCCTCTATCATTTCTTCAATGCTTGAGATTATATTCTTCATGTTATATACTGTAGTTTATGCTTACATTTGTGGTTCCTGATCATTTCCCCATATTTTCCATTTTCAGAATTCTCATGGTTTGTGTTTTATTTATTGTATCTATTTTGGTTTTCAAGGTTTGAATTGTTTCTTTCACCTGTTTGATTTCTCTTTCTTGATTTTCTTTGAGAGATTTGTTGATTTCTTTCAATTTTTTTTGTCTTTTCCTCCACTTCTTTGAGGGAATTTTCCATTTCCTCTTTAAGGATTTCAAAAATTCTCCTAAAATTATTTTTTAGGTCATTTTCTTCTGCTTTGTCTGGATTGGGGTGTTCAAGTCTTGGTGTTGGAGAGCCACTAGTTTTTGGTGGTGCTGTGCTCCCTTTGAGGTGTTGAATGTGCTCTTACTTGTTGTCTACCCATTTTTAACTCTGACTGATGTATTTGGGGCCATGTCTCTGGTATTCATTCTTCCTGGTGCCAGTGGATTGAAGGCTTAGAGAGTTGTTCCTCATGGTGTATTTGACACCAAGGTTCCAGTCACCCTGGAGGTCATGCAGCATTCATAGAGGTTGTTTGGCATTCCAGAGGTCTCTTTGCAATCCTAGAGGTCTTTTGGACCTGCTCTCATGGAGGTCACTTGAATGGACCTGCTCCTGAGGAGGTCACTGGCTTGGGCCTGCTCTCACAGAAATTGCTAACTTGGATCTGCTCTTGTGGAGGTCACTGGCTCAGGCTTGCTCGCCTAGAGGTTGCTCACTCTCCTGGTACTGCTTCTGAGGTGGTTGCTGGCTTGGTCCTGGTTTTGCAGAGTTCACTGACTCGGGCCTGCTCTTTTGGAAATTGCTTGCAGGTCTTTTTCCTGGAAGGCTGTTCACTCAAACCTGCTCAGGTGGATGTCACTGGCTCATGAATGCTCTTGCAGAGGTCACTGGCTTGGGCCTGCTCCCTCAGAGGTTGTCACTGGCTCGGGAATGCTTGTTTTTCATAAAGAATTAAAATTTGGCTGAATATTTGATACTTGATTCTATAAAGCATCTTTTATAGATTCATTTGATATTTTATTTTATAATCACCAGTGCAGTGAATATGTATGTAACTGCTTAACATACATACATAATATAAAAGACAGATATGTGTTAAAAATTTAAAAGTTGGTGGGGAACCTTTTCTAATCCTGAGATACACTTAATGACTTTTATGAAACTCAAATAGAAATTTTCCCATCAGCCCAGCACAATGTAGTCCATAGACGTTCTAATGACACATGAGGAATGGTGGTAGGAAAATATTAAAAATCTGTGCTTTTTGTGACTCAACACTGTTTCTACAAGTGCATAAACCACAAGACAAACAATCATACAACACAGATCCATGGATCAGATTCATGGTACTTTTGAATCTGATCCAAAATGTTTCAAGAAGCATTGTATATTAGAGTAGGGTGTAAGGTTCCCACAGACAATGTGCTATATGTATAAACCACAAAGAAGTCTGCAGCAAAATACTTTGAGAATGCATTCTCAAAAAACATGAGAACCATAAGACAAACCCAATTCATTAATTACTGATGTATGGGGAAGCAGCCTTCAGCAGCACAAGGTTTTGAAGGAAATCCACGAGTTGGCGTAAGCTAAAACTCTTCTGTCTGGGGGACTTTAGGGAAAAAGACATTCACACATCCTCTTGATGGCTTCCTTCTTTTTTCTCTGTTCTCTCTATATACTTTCTAAGTTCTTTCTATTGTATACTTTTTTCTGCAACTTTTATATCCCAACAAAGTTTTTCAGGTGATATAGGAATTTTAATATCATTACATTCTGTATTTCAGTGAATGATTACAATGAGTACAAAAGATGCAGTAACAAAACAGCATGTTTTCCATATACCTTACATTATCAAACATTTTACATATTACATGTGAAAAACAAATTATCTCAAGAACCCACATGCATTCCTATCCGAGCAACTTGTTATAGATTAACTGTGTGGACAAGCAAGGTATTCTTCTCAGTTAGGTCTTTTATTAACAGGCTGCATTTTACAGTTAAAAATGAGGGTCAATTGCTTTATTATTTATCTTGAAATGTAATCTCATAAGGGATCTTAAGGAATTACTGCCCTAAACTTTTATATATGAAAAAGTCAGCTCTACTTTAAGTCTTTAGGGTACATACCCACTCCTTAATAGTTTTTTAATATCAGGATATTGAATTACTAGTCAAATTAATTTTTTATATCAAGAGGGCATAAATGGGTATAAGGAATTAGTCATAACCTATGATCCTCAGTCAATTTTACCAAGAACGGTACATCAGCCAATGATAATTAGGCTGCTTTTTCTTGTTCCCTTATCTTAACGAGTTCTGCATTCAACTGTGTGTCTTTCTAAAACTTTAGATTGTCCTCTTGGATTTTCCCACCTCAAAGTTATTTAGCAAAAACAATTTAGTCTGATTTTGTTATTTTCAAAGCTTTGTTTCAACCACAATGCACTCTAAAACCTGTGAACACATCTCCCAATATTAAGGCTAAAATAACTTAAACTAGCTGGGCTACTGGGACTCAATTGTTTTTCTTAATTATTGACCTAAAGCACAGACTATATGGCTCCTCAAGACAAACTCAGGTGTTCTAGCTGAGTAAGAGCCTTCCTTGTATTTACTTTGATTCATCAAAACTCCATCTAAACTAACATTGTTATTCTTATTTTTAATGAGACAGTACGGCTTAGGAAGAAATTATCTTCATGACAATCCACACATAAAAATTTCCAATATAATGGGATGTTTCCATGAGACAAACACTCTACATACAGGCAGTGGGAATCCCCCTGCACTCAAAGCAACAGGAAAATGTAAAGGCTCAACAGAAGCAAAAGACATTCCAGGGTCTGTAGTCCTGTGGCCTTGCCTAATGAGATTCACCTATCAGAGAGTTGTTGACATCCTGGACTCCAATTTTCACCTGCTGCTCCTCTGACATGGCCACCAGCAATTAACTCTGATCTTAATGCATGGATCAAGGAAACCTCTGTGTAGTTGCCAAATGCTCTCACAACCCCCATATGCCATTGTGTGACTCCATATGAGGGGTCATACACCATAATTTTAGAAATTAGTGCCTAAGGAAGTATGCCTTTCTCATCATAGTGCAATGTGAATTTCATATTTGAGTTGGACAACTAGAGTAAACCTACTGTGCTCCCATTAGAAAAGGGCACCACAAATAATTGTGTGAAGTCTATTAGCTTGATGGTGGTGATAATAGCTATGGTATTGGTTTTGTATTTAGAATAGTATGTACATATATATGTGTGTATGTCTGTGTGTGAATATGTATTTACATTGGTTTTTTGGAGACAGGGTTTCTCTGTGTAACAATCTTAGCAGTTCTGGAACTAGCTCTTGTAGACCAGGCTGGCCTCGAACTCACAGAAATCTGTCTACCTCTGCCTCCGAGTGCTGGGATTAAAGGGCCACTGCCTACTCCTAGAATAGTATATTTTATCATTACATTAGACTAGATTCCTTCTGTCTACTGAAATAAAATAAATAAATTTAATAAATATTATAAATCAGTATGATCCATAACAGTTATATAAACTTAAATACACATATACACATGTCTATGCATTTAATGAATCTGCATTAAAGATACCACATAAACACTCATATTTATTATGTTCCTATGTGAGAAAAAAAAGTCAAACTCAATATTTCACGCTATAGCAATAACTTTGTGTTCTAAATTGTGACATGTGGAACGAAACTGTTTGTTTGCAAACAAACACAAAGATAAACTATGTCTGAGTTTTGCCTTGTGGCATCCTGCAGGCTGAAATCATTTTATTGCTCTTTCTCCCCATTGTCTGAAGCTTTGTTCTCAAATTACTTTTCTCATTAAAAGTAAATTAAATCATAATTCCTCCCAGGCAGAAACACATCACACACAAACATGTATGGTGCATCTTACAATTAGAGCCCTTCCCACATTCTGTCAAGAATATGAGAGCTGAAAGCATCACACACTTGGGTGATATTTGAAATCATAATTCAAAATATAAATCAATGTACCCAGTGGGTATTAAAAATTCATTTCAAATATCAGCCCAAACTGTCAGGTAATTAAGCTACCATTTTATTGCATGGTTTGATGATAGAGACCTCCACTTTCTTTATTGTTCTGACAGCAATAAAATGACTTGAAAATATGTTTATGGAAAGTAATTGCCAGAAGAAGAAAAATGCCCATTAAAATAAGAAAATCTGTCAATGTCACCAATACTCTTGAATGTATTATAAAGCACACTAATAGATTTGTTATAAATGTGGTATGGGACAGTTTTGAATGTATTTCAACAGATATTAATAGATTTGAGGAATTCATGGTCTGGGAACGATACTAGGAAAATTCCTGTCATCTTAGTAGTTAGGAATATTAGTAAACAGATAATGACTCAATGTAATTTATTAAATATTTCCTGTTTAAAGACACAATTGAAAAATTGAAATCAAATTTGACCTCAATAAGTTTGAGGATCACCAAGTTGTCATTAGTTTTAACATTTAATTTTCTTTTCATTTGAAAAAAATTTATGGTACTGATGGACAGAAAAGATGCAATGCAGTACGGGTTTGAGCATTGTTTTATGCTTGTTAATATGTGGGAGATAGTTATGTCAGATTTCAAGTGATTAAAGCTGCTAGTTCTCTTCCGTTTTCAAATTAACTAGCAGGCATACAAATATTTACATAATGATAGCATTTTAGATGCAAAGCATATCAGAATTTAAAATCTATCTGGATTTGACATCAGGCTCACTGACCACAGGTCTTTTCTCTGTCTCCTGGTCTCTCTCCAATATCAGTAAAATCCATCCCAGAAAGATTCTTTAAATAAAAATATGGTTGCCGATTGCCATTTCTTACTACTGGTTGGAGTGCAAACTTGTACAGCCACCATGGAAATCAATATGGTGGTTCCTCACAAAGTTGGGAATCAATCTACTTAAAGATCCATTTCTATCATTCTTGGGCATAAACCCAAAGATGCTCCCTCCCTACCCCAAGGATATTTTTTTAGCCATGTTCATATCAGCTTACAAGTCAGAAACTCGAAACAACCTAGATATTTCTCAATTGAGGCATGATTTTTAAAAATGCACATTTATAAAAACGAACTGTTACTCATCTGTTAAACCACACACACACATCATGAAATTTGAAGACAAATGAATTGAACTAGAAAATTAATCCTGAATAAGGTAACCCAGAAACAGAAAGAGAAACCAAACATGGTATGTACTCACTTATAAGTGGGTATTAGCTATTAAGTAAAAGATAATCATGCTAAAATCCACAGACCCAAAAAGGCCAAGTGACCCCAAAGGGCTCTGGAGGGGCCACTTGGGTCTCTCTGGTAAGGGGAAACAGAACAGATTTTGTGGGTCAATGGAAGGCATTGGGGATAGGAAGTGGAGGTATCATGCAGGGGGTGTGAAGGGAGAGAGTACTGGGAGAGATGGCTGGAACTGGGGTTTATTTTGGGGGCAATGGGGAAACCTAGTGCTTCTGAAACCTTTGAGAATAACCCTAGTAGGGATTTTAGGGATATGGAAACATGATTCCTAATTATGTTCTTTTCCACCTATAAATCAATGCCTAGTTATCAACAGAGGGCTGCCTCTAGTAGCTGGTGGGAGCAGATTTATAGATCCACAGGCAAAAATTAGGCAATGAGAGAATACAGGTTGGAGATTTCCATCTGATTCCTCCCCTCAGATCTCAGGGAACTCCATGGAACGTGGTATAAGAAATTGTGGGAGTCAGAGGGCTCAAGGACACCAGGAGACGATGGTCAGGGTATGGAATTAAGCAGGCCTCAATGGAGTCTCACAGAGATTGAAAATGACAATCACAGAGCCTACATGGGTCTGCTCTAGGTTCTCTAGATATGTGTTATGTTTGTTCTTGGTGGGGTACTCTTAACGTTGGACCTGGGACTGTCTCTGACTCTTTTGACAGTCTTTGGGACCCTTTTCCTCCTACTGTGTTGCTTCACCCAGGCTTGAGGTGAAGGATTTTTCTTGCTCTCCTTATATCTTTTTAAGACATGTTTAGTTGATGTCCCTGGGAAGCCTACTCTTTTTTAGGGACAGATGTGGGTACGGATCAAGGGACAAGAGTAGGTGGGAGGGAACTGGGAGGAATGGAGAGAGAAAAAGCTGTGATCAGGATGGATTGTACAAGAGAAAAATAAATAAAAGAAAAAGAAAATAGATCAAACTAATAAAAATGAAAAATTAAAAAGAATTAAAATTTTATGTGAGAACCACATTTGAAATAAAGAACATCTTTCCTGTCATGAAAAAAATTCTTAAAATTCATGCACTTCCCTATTGAAGGTCCCATTATGATTTTTACTTAAGTGGAATGGTATCTTTGTGAATTCCTTAGTAATATCTAAAATACATGGTGAATGATTTGTCTCATGGATAAATTTGCAGAATAAAAGATTATGCATCTCTCAATTTGTGGAGAAGTTTACCTTGTCTAGTAATTCTGACTTCTAAGGTGGAAATATGTGGATGTCATTTTTAGCACCCACCATGGGGATAGCTCATAACAGTTAGTAACTTCAACTTCGGCTGAAAGGATTGGCCATGGCAAGCACCTGCATGCATGGGTACATATCCACCCAGATATGCACCAAATGTAAAATACAAGCAAAAAGAAATCATTGGGCTTTTTATGTCCCTCCTAAAAAATACTAGAGCATATGCATAAATCCTCTGCACACTTTGAACTTATTTGTATATTGCTATGCTTAATACAATGTGATTGGTATATAATTGTTACAATGTTTTCTATAATGGATTAAAGGAAAAACAAAGATTGTGCCTGTTTAGTAGTGATGTAATGTTTGCAGATTTTGGATAAATAATTATCAGATTCTTAGAAGAGAGTACTCAGATGAGTCAGTAGTAGGAAACTCCTGATTCCATAGAATGGCTCTTCCACAAAAGTAAAGCTGTCATCTTTTTTAATAAGAATAAATAATATTTTTAAAAAACTAAATGAAAATGTCTGATTCTATTTGTTCTCTTTCCTTCGTCTTTTTTGAAGGAAGTTTGATGGAACTTCTTTATTTGGTTTATTTCTCACTTTCAAATGACATAAATATCATGACTTTGAAGGTTCTAGAACTTTCATCATCAGGATGAGAGGAATGAAATTTCAACTTTACCTTCTTAGACAAGGCTATGCCTTCTAGGAACATTGCTTAGGGTAGTTATGTTATAATATTTTAATTGCATCAATTTTTAAAACCTTGGAGTTTTATTTTAGAACCTTCTTGTCCAGTATGGCTTTTAGAGATTATATAGCATTCACTTTAAAGATGTATTGATATTTTCATCACCCTATGTTTAATTTATCAAGAAGTTCCATCTGCCCACTATTATCCAGTTTTTTTTTTAACAAATAGATAGCTACTGATTTCCACATTTCATTTATGGATTTATTGATCTCTCATTTTCCAATGAGATAAGAAGAATCTGGACTCATATTTTATTGAGAATTTTAAGTTTTCTTGTCATAAATTCTCAGGTGTCTTTTTAACATTGTCAAAGTTTAGGTGGATAGAGCCATGAAGTTTTATTTCATTGGCTTATAAGTTTACATGACATTGCTATACCATGCTTGTTCTCATGATTCTGTAACATAATTTGAGATTCTCTTTGCTCTTTTTGTTTTAGGTTGTTTTGTATATTGCCTATCTACTGGCTTCTATGTGAACCTTTGGATTTTGTGTTTTAGTTTAATGAAGGAAGTCATTGAAACTTAGATGAATTGTGCTAAACAACTTCTGGCAACATGAATGCTTTCAGTTTTTATGCTGCCTATCAATGAACATAGAAAGTCTTCTGGATGGAAATTTTAACAATTAATATATACTTAATCATTGGCTCCTTCCCATTACTTTCTTTGTCTCTCTTACATACTCCAAATTACTCTTAAAATTATGTGCTATTATCTTTAATTTTTATTGCTATACACACACACACACACACATTGAAAGACATAAGTCTGTTAAGTCAATTTAGTGTTACTTGTATGCATATCATTTCAGGACTGATCACTTGGTATCAATAACAAATGAGGGTGCTCATCTTGTTATCTTCTCTTCAATTTCATTCTTCTGTATCTTCATGCTTCTCTTGTAGAGCTGATTGGTTAAATTTCTTCCTATATATTTTAAAGTTATTAAAAATGCAATTTAATTCTTCACAAGATTTTTGTTGGTGTTCAGAACAGATGGTAAAGATATAGAAGGTGTTGATTTTTGTAGATAGATTTTTGTATCTTGCTGTTTCTTGTTGTTTTTCAAAACTGAGATTTTTCTTGTACAATTTGAGGATCATGTTGCCTAAAAACTGAAATAATTTGATTTGTACCTTTCCTATTTATAATGCATTTATTTCTTATTTGTCACATTTACCTAGCTATGATTTTGAGCCCTATATTAAATAAAAGCACAGAGTATAGGTCCTAATCTCATTAATGTTTTTAGAGAAAGTGCTCTCAACATTCAATTTTTCTCCCTTGACAATCATTTTGGATATAGGCTTCACTACAGGTGTCCTTCTTTTGTTCTGGATTTCTTCAGTGTTTTTCTGGTGAATCAATATTTAGCTTAAAACTCTGTCTCGAAAAAACAAAATGAAACAATTAACCAATTTAGCTGATAAAATATCTTTTATACATCTACTGAGATTATTATGAGATTTCTGTCCTTGAGTCTACTTATACATTGTTTTAAATTTTTGTTACATATATGGCACTAACCTGAAGCTTCAGTATGAAACCTACTATATTTGTGATCTTCTTAATATATTCTAGATTGTAATTTGCAAGTGTTTTATTTACTATTTTGCCTGTATTTTTCTTGGGGAAAGTTAATATGCAGATTACAGTATACAGTCTATAATAGTACACAGTCTACAGTCTAAAGTTCTTATGTTCTTAACCAGTATTGGTATCAGCATAATGCAGACATCATGGCGTGATTTTGGTAGTGTTCTTTTTCAGTGAATTGGGAAGTATTGCTGATGGATTTTATCTGAAGATTTGGTAAAATTCATTAAAGAATCTGTTTGGACCTGGGCTTTTTTTTTGTATGGAGATTTTAATCTATACATTTAGTGTTATTTAATATTTCTATATCTTCTTAAGATTTAAATTTGGACATCCTATATATTTAGACTATATTGTTTCTTGTAGTTTTGGGGGTATTTTGTATTATACTTTTTCAAAATATTTGATAGTTATTCTCTGAATTTTATTAGATTATGTTGAATTATTTTCATTTTCATCTCTAATTTTGATTATTTTTATTTTCTCTCCTTTTGGTTAGCTTGGATACATGTATTTTTATAGAGTCAACTCTTCATGTGCGTAATTTCATATATTTTTCTTTTAGTCTCCATTTCATTAATTTCTATACTGACATTTATTATTTTTTGTTGTCTTTTTAACTTTATCATAGTGTTTCCCTGTGTTTGTAAATCCTTTGGATCACAACATAGGATTTTTTAAAATTTAGTTAAGGGATCACTTTTGAAATTTTTATTTAATAAATTTATTTGATTTTCTTTGATATCCTGGCTGCAGTTTCCCTCTTCTTCTGTCTCTCCCTGCCAACCCTCACTCTGTTCTCAAACCCAAGAAACTACTCCATTTCTACTTATGAATAAGAAGGTCTCCCATGAGTATTAACAAAATATTGAGTACCAATTTCCCATAAAACTAAGCACCTTACCCTGTATTAAGTCTGGACAATGTGACCCAGATTGAGAAGCAGCATCCCAAGAGCCAGGGAAAGAGTTGGAGATAATCCCTGTTTCCACTGTTAGGAGTCCCACAAGAAGGTCAAGCTACACAATTGTAGCATATATGCAGATTGCCTAGGTCAGTCCCATGTAGACTCCCTGGTTGTTGGTTCAGTCTCTGTGAGCCCCTATGAACGCAGGGTAGTTGATTCTGTGAATTTGCTTATGGTGTTCTTGACGCCTCTGGCTCCTATAATCCATTATCCTCTTCTTCTTCAATGTTCCCTGAACTCTGCCTAAAGTTTGATTGTGGGTCTGCATCTGTTTCTATCAGTTGTTGAATGAAGCCTCCCTGATGACAATTGGGCTAGGCACCAATCTGGTCACAGGAGCTGTTCAGTCCAGCCTATAGATCCACTGTTGCTGTGATTCTTACCTGGGGTCCTTGGAATGCTACAATTAGCACACCAGGTTGTCGATACCTGGGTGAGGTGCAGTCTGGGGTTGTTAGGCAAGTGTATAGGGATTTTGTGGGTGGTGGATGGTATTTTATCTGGGGTTCGTAGGTCCAGCCTGACCTGCTGTAAGGTTGCCAGGGCTGTGGGCCTTAGTAAAGAGCCCAAATGATGGATGCAGTCTGGGGTTATTGGGCAGGTTTAATGAAGTGTCAGCTGGAAGTAGATGGTGTGTTTCCTGGGCTTACTAGATTGTACCTGGCCTCTGGTAAAGCAGAAGACTTTTTCCAAAATAGTAGGCTAGGATATGGAACACAGGGATAGAGCTAAAATCAGTGGTTGTTGGGCAGGCTTATTTAAGCTAAGCGCATTAGATGCCCACATACTAAAGCTTATCCGATTCTTCACTAGTATTTTCAGGAAGCTGATGGTTATCCACCAGGGGAAAGATAACAGTTTCAAGACTGAATCAAATTACCTAAGAAATTATAGTACACATGTGAATCTAAGTAGAATCATCTATAGTTCCCAAGGGGTGTGTATTTGGAGGTATGTATACATGTTCATATAGGAACATGAATGTATATATGTGACTTTGAGTGTGTGTGTGTGTGTGTGTGCGCGCGCATGTGTATATGTGTCCATATGTATTTTGGACCCAGCCATTCACATTAGTTCTCTTTCTCTGTTGATCCCAATGTTAGTTTTGAGACAAACTCTTTCTCTTTATGAAGCTGAAATTCATCAATTAAGTCAAAGAGCTTGGACAATGAGCCCCAGTGCTCTGTCTGTTTTCTACTGTCCAGTCAGAGATGACAGTTCCATGTGGCAATATTTAGATTCTTGCTTGGGTTTTGGAGGAATTCAGACTAATGACTTCATGCTTGCATGGCAAATACGTTTCTGAGTGAGCTACATAAAATTTGCTAGTTTGGATAAGCCTGGAATTCATTAAGAATACAACTCTTTAAAAAAGTAATTCACAATAAGCAAAATTTTATTCTTCACTGCTATATTAGAAATAATCCTATACTAGAAATCTCACTATACATAGCTTTAAATTTCTTAAAATTTGTTCATTTAATTTTGGAAAAACATGTCTCTTAACATTCATGTCCTATGGTATCTGTACAAGAATTTGTGAGAACCAATTTCTATCTAGCTGAGTATTAATAATTTTCCAGTTTTCCTTGTATTTGTAAAGAGAAAATAGAATATTACATTGCTAAAGGAATCTTTGAAAAGATTTTAGTCCTTACTTACTGCTCAATTACATACAAGAAAATCCTAGAATGTAAGTAGAAACTTAGAATTTAAGGCATTTAATCTTCCTGATCTCTTTCTTATGACAGTTTCAATGCTCATAACCATAATGAATTAATATTGTCAACAGGATTTGATTATAAAACACCTAGAAATTTGTTGTTGCAAACTTTTCTAGGTAAGATTAACAAAGAATGGAGGAATTACCTTGAATGAGATTGGTCTAATGTCATGAACTAGTGGAGCAGACAATGGAATTCTCTGTCCTTTGCTTTCTGGATAACTATGATGTGCCCTGTGCTCCTCCATAAATCCCCACATACTCTGACCAAATGAACCCTCTTAAACTCTGAGTAAAAGTTGCAATTTGCAACTAGTCCTTTTTTAATTAAAATTATATTCTTCTCTCATAGAATATATCCCTACCAGTTCCCCTTTCTCCATTTATCACAGTTCCCTACCTCTGTTGTCACCAAGATCCACTCTTCCACCCATTTCCTCTTCAGCAAAGATCAGGTCTTCAAAAGATGATAGTCAAACATGACAAAGATACAGTAAGATATGGCAAAAGACCTCATATTGAGGCTGGACAAGGCAGCCCAAGAGGAGGAAAAGAGTTATTATTTAATTTGCTTCTGTCAGGCATTTATCACAATAAAACCAAAGTCTACAACACTGGCTAAATTCCACAGTTGTGAGAAACTCTCAGACATGCTGCTCTCCATCTGGGCCAACATGCTCCCTTCTCTAGTGCTTTCAGGAAGGTCTTCCTTATTCACATTTGACAAGGGAAAAGTCAGCAGTTAGAAGACATAATCCAATTACCCAAGAAATTATTGCATCAATTTAAAAGGGTCATCACTGGTCCTCATACTCAAAGGGTTTTCCTAAAACGGAAGTGATAATAAAATTAGCACTTTTCATTCCAAGACAAGAATTATTTCACATTAACAAAAATAATTTCAAATATTCTGTATCTTAACAAAACAGGAAAGCCCAAAAAGTTTCTTTATACTTTGGAATCATATGTAGTTAGCATGTTTGGCCATGAAGCCAAATATTTTAATTCTAGACAGGATCACCCAGCCTGTATATGCCGCTCCACCACAACTGCCATGGGAAGTGTATGTGATGACAAAAAGTTGAGAAGGAAAGATGGCGGGTCGGGTTACTCCTAGAGAAATGTGATTTAGAAAACTCCCTGGTAAAGACAGGAGGACTAACTGCATGAAAACAAATGTTAAAGATTCAAAGCATGTTTCTTTTTATTCATTTTTTTCTTTTAAAAAATGCTTTTCATTTTACATAACAACCCCAGTTCCCCATCCCTTCCCTTCTCCCTCCCCCCCAACCTCCACCCATTTCCCATCCCACATTCACTCCTCAGAGGAGTAAAGCCTTCCTTGGAGAGTCAACAAGGTCTGGCATACCACCTTGAGGCACGACGAATCCCCCCTTCACTCTCACCCTGTATCAAACCTGAGCAAGGTATCCCACCATAGGGAATGGGCTCTAAAAATCCAGTTAATGCAACTGGGATAGGTCTTGGTGCCACTGACAGTCACCCGTCCCCCACAACAGATCAAGCCATGTGACTGTCACCCTCATTCAAAGTGTCTAGTTAGATCCCATGCAGATTCCCCAACTTTCAGTCCATAGTCCATGAGCTCACACTAGCTCGGGTCAGCTGTCTTTGTGGTTTCCCCATCATACTCTTGACTCCCTTAGTTCATAGGTCCCTCTTTCTTCTCCTCAACTGAACTCCAGGAGCTCAGTTCAGTGCTTAGTTGTGGGTCACTGCACTTTCTTCCATCAGTTGTTTGTATTTAACTTGTCTCCTCAGCAGTGTCACTGTTATAAAAGTATTGTGGTGTGTGTGTGTGTGTGTGTGTGTGTGTGTGTGTGTGTGTATGTGTGTTTGTGTGCATGCGTGCATGCATGTATAAGTGAGTACATGTGTATGTTTGTGTGTGCATACGTACATTTGTGTGTGTATACTCATGTGTGTATGTTTGTGTTATAGGTGTGTGAATATGTGTGTGTTCTGCAGACTTCTACAGAGTCTCCACAAAAGATAGCAGAGCAGTTTTCTGAAGGAACTGAAGAGCTACGAAGTTTTCTTCTTTCTTGGTCTTTTAATTCATTCCATCGTTTTCCAGTACCTAAAGATTTCCACCTGCATAAGCACACACAATAGATCATTTAAGCTTATTGTGAACATATGGGAAAAGGGTGACTTTTAGATGAGGATGGCCTAGTTTATATCTACACATGTTATAAATGGATAGAATATATAAATACAAAAGTTGACTAAGTTAATGGGAAAGCAAACAATATTTAATGTTGGTTTAGAATTCAATACTCATATTATTACCAATCAACCTAACAAGAACTCTGGAACACAAGCAATGATGAATTTCTCTTTTACAATCTGTTAATTTTTAATTCCTATGTGTTTATCTTCATGTATGTCTTTACATGTCATTCATGCATGCAGTGTGCACAGAGATGAGAAGAGGCACCATATCCTCTCAAACTGGAGTTTTGGACAAACAACTGTGAGCTGATATAGAAGCTTAGTCTGGGTCCTCTGAAAAAGCAGTCACTGCTCTTAATGATTGAGCCATTACTTTGGGCACAGTTCCTTAAATATGGCAACAACTAACGCACTCCTCTGCACTGTTACACTCCAGTTCAATAAAATGACTAGATATTACCAAGAAAATTTACTAGACTCTAAGAACTGTCTCCATCAAAGGAACACAGATATCACTTTGATGTTCTCCATAAACAGACAGTAAAAGGGTATCATTTTTACTGTATTGTACAAGACAGTGCATATATATATATACAATATATATATATTGTATATATATATACAATATAATAGAACTTTAAGAGACAAAGATACACCTAAAGAGTTATCTCATCAGTGAACTTTCTAAAGAGGCACTTAAGTACAGGTTCTTCCTGGGTGGATCAGAGAGAGGATCTCTTACAGACTAACTTGCATTTGAAGTCTGTATTCTTATTAGACAAAGCAGTAATTGTACAAGGGCATCTTAATGGCTAGTTGTTGAGAAAATAATTCTGCCTATAGTACATTTAGCTGAGTCAACAACTGTCTAAAAAATTTGTGTCCCCGGAGAAACAATTTAAAGTGAGGGAGAGGCATAAAACAAATAAAATATGTAAGCCTGTGCTGTGCTCCCATTACCCAGGAGACAGGAGTCTGGAAAAGTTTCATATCTGTCTGAAATGCAAAACAAAAAAAAATACCAAGCATGGTTTCCCCACTTCTCTTAGAACTGTTGCAGTGTCCCCTCCGAGTCAATGCCTCATATATCTCCAGGGAATCACACTGCAGAGTTTCATATTTGTGATTACTTTTGCTAGAATTATGTAATAGTCAGAAAAACTTGCTCTGTGTTGAGGTTGGAAAGAACATTCTAGTTGGAGAGAGATTTTCTAGAGTTTCCCAGTGTTTTGATGTTGTCACTGAATTCAAGGCTAAAAACTGATAGGGATATATGGTGATTACATTTGTGACTCTGTAGTTGTAATTAACAGGATCCAGGAAAGACCAGAATAAAGGAAAACAAGTATTTATTTGGGGAAAAACCCATGATAGAGAGCTGTGGTCCTCTGTGGATGCTGGAAGCTGCAAACAGAATTCCAACTACCTCCCAACCTAACTACTGTGGGACCTGGTGGGAGGACAGAAACCAACCAGGCCTTCATGCTACAGAATTGTGCCCAACATGGATAACTGCATCCATAGAAAGCCTGAGAAAGCTTGGGAAAGAATAGAGTAAAACATGTCTTCTTGGTAGCAGCAATTTCTCAAGTCTGCTCTGCTTGCTAGAGGCAAGCAAGCACTCTCATTTAAGAGAGGCTTCCTCACTAAGCTTTAGCTGCAAAACCTTGGAGCTCTTTTAAGAGGTCTTGCCACGAAACACTTACATAGTGTTGATGTTTTCAGCCATAGCAGGAAAAAAAGCCCCACCGTTTTAAAATGCCAGCTTTCTGGGCTGTCCTGCCAGGGCAAACTCTGACTCTTTCAGGCAGGTGGTCCAACTATGGAGCATTTGAGTGTGGTTTCTGAGCACACTACTGCAGCTTGCTTGTTGGCAGGGACCTTAAAATGCCATAGAGTTGTGGGAGTGAACACGGCTCTGGCCAGTGCCTCAGCC
>PVIU01006681.1:0-68983 GCA_004026605.1 Ondatra zibethicus
TGGGTCAATGATGGCCAGTGTGCATACTCTGTAGTATTTTCCACACGCTGTGCCCAACTCAATGTTATTGCCACTGTAGTGATGGACACCAGTTTTAGCCAACATGGCATAGTATTCTATTTCAGATTTCCTCAAGGCGGGGCAGTTGTTGGCGAGGATCACCAACTTCGCTTTGCCCTGTCTGATCATCTTCAGAGTCCTTGTATCCCAGCACGTACTTCCCACTTTTCATAACGAGCTGGAGCCGAGAGTTGGTCGACTCCAGAGACTTTTTCGTCTTCTTTGCGGCCACCATCTTCCTGCCTTAGATGTGGGACGGCCCCCAGCCAAGACCAGCCGCCAAGATGGCAGGGGAGCGAGAAAAGAAGCTCCATTATTCTTTATGCTAGCTTTAAGTCATCTAAACAAGTGGAAAAGCTCAATAGATGTCATTAGATGTTTCATAATCATTACTGCTGTTGTTTCCATCTCAGACCTGATCAATCTATAGAGCTATACATGTAAGCTGTAATCAGTAAACAGTCATTTACTTTCTTGTACTGGGACAGAGTTGTGAGTTTCCATTGACATTGTGAACCTGCTCGAAGTTACCTCACTGGAGAGCTGCGGGGGTTAGCTTGGTCCTCCTGACACAGGAGAGATCTGTTGTAAATGGGAGGTAAATGGTCTGCCCGAGGTCGCACAGCCAGAGACAAGTAGGGAAAGGACTCAGGGTCACACTGTCCAACTGATACTTCCTGATTCTTCTCACCAAAACATCAACCACATAATATTTTTTTCAAGCAGTGTGACTCTGACTGGGTTAGCCAGGAGACTGAGTACACAGGGCGTGGGCCCTGAGGCCCAGACCCGCTCTGGATAGACATCCACACAGATTGGAATGGGCTGAGTGGAGTGTTGTGATGACACCCACATCAGGGACTGACATTGTCACCCATGCCTGGACACAGGGGTCCTCCACGGTGACTGTTGTGAAGCTAAGCAGTGCTGATGCTCCCAGAGAAAACGTCCAGGTCCCAATGCCAGGAATTATCGCCATATCTGCCTGGATGGCTCCTCTGTTAAACCTGCCCATGAATTGCTCTCGTTTTCTTTCTTCCTTATTTTATCCCCACTAGAACCAGCCTTATCTTATCCCCTCCCCCACCCTCCATCATCCTGCCTGACTCGTTCTGCTCCTCTGACTCCAGATAGACAATTTTGACTGGAGAGAGAGAGAGTCTGGTTAAAGATATTTTGCCAAGAAAACACTCAAATGCCATTACCCTACCAGCCAAAATAATCTCTGGAATCAAAATCTTCTATTATCAAAGCAGCTTGGGGGGGGAAGGTTTATTTTCAATTATTTGATTTTAATTGATAAAAATTGTATATGTGGTACAATGTGATACACTCATATATGTACATATTGTATAATTATTAAATAAAATAACATATCCATCAGCCTACGGTGTTCTTTTGTAATGAGAACATTTAAAATTTCCTTTGAGCAACATTTAACTGCTAACTGTAGCTACCATTCTGTAAAGTCAGTTCCTGAGGAGCCCTTTCTAACTCAGTTCATAAGTTTTGTCTTTCCTGTCAGATCCAGAAGCAATGGGAGCGCTGGTTGGAGTCTTTATATCTCACTGCCCTCTCCAAGGCAGAGAGCGCCGTCCAGGGCTCGTGTTGGATGAGAACAAGAACGAGCTCATTTTCACAGACCCAGCTTCTGGCTTGTGTCTGGAACAGTTTTTGACCTGATAACAACACAAGAAATTGCTTGGGCTGAGATAATTACTCAAATAAGTTTTCAAAAATAAATATGTCTGGGGTATAGCTCAGTGGTGGAGAACATTCCAGCGTACATGATGTGCTGGGGTTCAGTCAATAACAATGAAAAGAGAACTTAACTTAAAAAAAAAACTTTGTCACTTATGAAATTAGCACTATTGTAAAGATCTTTTTTTTTCCCCAGAAAAAGTTCTTAATTCTCCACTTCAATCTGCACGCAGAGGAAGGGCTTCAGAGGACAAAAGAAATTCTCAGTCTTCTTTAAAAATTAAAATATGTGTTCAGAGGGTAAGAAGGAACTAATTTAAAACAAGGCAAAACCCCAAGAAGAGTTTTAAGGAAATTATTATGCTTTTGATCTCACTGTAACTTGATGAGGCACTCTCTGCTCTTGCCTAGCCGGCATTGTTCCTGAATTTACTTCTTGTCTACGAATCAAATGACAATAGTCAAGAGCCAGTATTCCAGCCATTGGAAAGCACAGTGGACTATGAAACCGAGAAGCCCTGGCTGAGGTTTTGAAACAAAGAACTGTTGGTGACAAAGGACGGATCCTGATGGATGCTGCAACCAGAATGGAATCTCAGTCACGTGCCTTATCCCATCCCGGAGTTCTAGCATTGGCTAAGCGGGAGACAGCCTCATTTACATGAGCGTCTCTACCTTGTCGCTGGGGAGCGCCACACCCAACCCTCCAGATCCCACTGAACTTCCTCCTCCAGTTTTCCTCAAAGAGTTGTCAAGCTAGCCTCTGCTCTACCGGTACTCAGAGATGGCCCCGTCGGTCCACATCCGCTTCAGCCGCCCTGCCCTGGAGCCCTGCGGTGAAAACTGCACGTGGAGGCCATGAGATGACCTGGAGAGCTCTGGACGGTCTAGTGTGGCTGGAATTCGATTGAATCCCATGATCGAATCCCCGCATTTAACCAAAGGAAAACTGTTCGTCAGAAAGATAGGTTTCTGTGAGATGCAATGGTTCACGCAGATAATCTCTGCATGTAGAGGCGTAGGCAGTGGGATCCCAAGTTCCAGATCATCCTAGGCTTCACAGTGAGATCAGTTTCAAAATAAATGAAATAAAATACTGAGATAATGTCACACACATACACAAATAAATAAATAAATAAAGATGCCTATCTTGATGAGTAAATAAAAGGTTGTGCTTCATAGTCAAATAAGCCTGGAGAAAAACAGGGTCTGCAGCTCCCTCTGAGAGGCTCACGGTGCAAGCTGACATAGGGACGGTGACCTAAAAAGGCCTGCAGTGAGGACTCTGTAACACTTTCTTAAACACAGGAAGCCCCAGATTTACTGGACTACAACCGTCTTCCTAGTCAAACCTTTTCATATTGGAACTAAGCCTAGGGAATGTGTGAAAGTGCTCTTAACTTTGAGTCCAGGCCCGGCAGCTCCGGGTTCCCCTGCCTACGAATCACTGTTCAGAGAGGACCCCGTGCAAGAGTGAACCTAAGAGTGAGGGGCTTCTACTTTCTGTTAGCCAACCTGACAGAAACGTGATCTGGGGATGTCACCATCGACACAGGAAAGCAGTTTTCGAGAAAGCAAACATTTTAACTCACAGATGACAGCAGTCCACAGCCATATATTATTTATTAAACAATTTGCAGCCGTGGGTACGCAATCGATTTTTACGCCTTTCTATATACAAGAAGAAGCAAATAGGGTCATTGCCAGTCAAGCCCATAGATATTTCAAATCAATTGCTCTTGTTACAGTGATATTTTCTTCTGTCCATTTTTAGATAATTCAAGCTTGCTGAGTTTAAATGTAGGAATAGGAAAAGGTGGAAAACAAAGCTATGGGAAAATTTACTATTATTCAAAAATATTTAATTATCCTTTATTGAAAAGTGAAGCTTTCTGCAGATTGGCTATCTTTGAAACCACTAAGGAACTATTTAGAATATTACTTAACACTGTATTGTCCCAATATCTGAGAGTTAGTTTTCCCACATTACTATCATATTTACTATCAAATAAGATTTGAATGCTAAGTCCTGCAATACACATACCAAAGATGTCTAAAATCTCTACAAATGTCTACAAAGATGTAGACATAAAACATCTAAAATAAAGTACATAAAACATCCTCTTAAACATCATGCATGTCTAGTAATTCTACTGAAATCCATTCAGGTTTATGAATGGAAAATCCTGATACCATGGAACTGATCTGGACTTTACATCATCAGCTTTACTTAGCATTTTAAGACCCATGTTCATCCACAAGAGAACAACACTAATCCAAATGTGAATCCCACTGCTTATTTTATTTTTAACTGAGGTCCACAAAACCATACATACGCAATATTCTACGCTTTCAAAACACAGCTAGGAAATGTATCACACGAATATAATCAGAATCTTAGAAAGCACATCCCTGGCTTTCCTCACCAACTCAGGGCACCAGGAGCTGGCAGTGCACTTGGTGAACACCGGGTGTGAGCCTGGACTTCCTCTCCACCCACTCCGCTTCAGTCAATGGACACAGCGACCACGTTTTCAAGGAGCCCTGTGGCAGTCCTTACCAGTGTAGATGCTGGCATTGGAAGCTGGGATACCAAACTGGGACTCGATGAACTTGGGGATGAAGGTAATGAACGCGGTGACAATGGCACTCTCAGCTGTGTATGACAAACTCACAAAAAGGAATGTCATGTTGCTTAAGATCCTGACAGCTGCTCTTGGGAGGTCTACAAAATGACAAAAATGATACATGAATGTTATAAACAATGGATGGGAAACAAAAGAAAACTGAACTTTTTTTTTTTCTTATGAACTAAAAATCGTCCTCAGGCAGCAGACAAAAGCTCTGATGATGTTTTTTTTTTTTTTTTCCTTTTTCTGTTTTGATGTTTTTGGAGACAGGGTTTCTCTGTGTAACCTTGGCTGTCCTGGAACTCACTCTATAGCAGGCTGGCCTCGAACTCACAGAGATCCACCTGCCCCTGCCTCCCCCAAGTGCTAGGATTAAGGGCGTGCACCACCATGCCCCAGTTCTGATGACGCTTCACACCACTCCTGTTTTTGTTTGTTTTGTTTTTAAATTTATTTATTATATGTACACTTTCCACGTGGTTGCTGGGAATTGAACTCAGGACCTCTGGAAGAGCAGCCAGTGCTCTTAACCTCTGAGCCATCTCTCCAGCCCGACCACTCCTGTTTTTAGAGTTGGGTTTCTTTAATTCTCAACCAAGATAATGAAGGAAATAGCATCTAAAATCATACCCAGACACAAATGCCTTCACAAACAGCATTCAGTCTATAAAATTATTTGCATTTTTGTTAGTTAAAATACATTCTCTGTTAAGACCATATAGGTTCTTCAATATGAAAATTACCTGTGGTCTAATCCTACATTATAATTTCCAGTTCACCCAGATACCACCATCCTGAAAAAAATGTATTTTTTTCTTTTTTAAAATTCAATTTATTGTTTACTCTGTGTGTGTGTGTGTGTGAAAGAAAGAGAAAGTTCACGCATGCATGAATGGTATGTGGGTGCCCTAGAAAGCCAGGAAAAGGTACAAACTCCCCTGGAGCTGGAGTTACTGGTGGTTGTGAGTCATCCAAAGTGAGAGCTGGGAACTGAACTTGGGTCCTCAGGAAAGCTGCAGGCACTCTTGACAGTGGAGCCATCTCTTAAACCCAAGGTGCATGTCAGAGTTGGGATGTCTTTGGTGCCACACCTCAGATGCCCAAAGCAGATAGATGATGTTGTGCATCTGAAATTTCAGCCTTGTTTATGGAACAGGAAATAATCATAACTAAAGAAATGGCAAAGAATGAGAACATCAGGCCAGGCACTCCCAGGTACTTTGGATTGAAGAACAAAAGGCCATTATATCCTAAAATAAAAGAGCCCAGAGTTGAGGCTTAGAACCCACTGGGCAGCATCTTAGGGAGGAAGATTTCATCCTTAAGTCTAGGTATTTACTTAGCAGAATGTGCTACAGATACAACATCATTTATAATATAAAATGTGTGATGGTTAAATCGCCATCGATGGGCAATACTTAAACAAATTATGGTACAGCCACATAATTGAATACGAGATGGTCATTAAAAATGAAACATCTGTATGTGCTAGGACAAAAGAGTTACAAAAGTATTATACTGATAAGTAAAGCAAGCTACCTAAATGAATATAGGGTCATATTTAAGTAAAAATAAAACAAGTCAAAAAATGCATTCATAGGAGATCAAATGATGATTTCATAATACACTAACACCAAATTCTTAAGTTGCGCAACCATGACAAAGGTTGAAAGAAATAAATGGAAACCCTAGCCAATCAACTTCTATATTTTTCATTTTTATAGAATGAATGGATGCACATCTGCATAATTGCTGTGCCTCCATGAAGAAGACCATCTTGGAAAACATTTATCCCTTACGTTACAACATATTAAAGTTATTTTGTTATAATTAGTCAACTTTTATTGACACTATAATGCATAACCTCCCACTTACCATAATCTAAAACTTAGGAAATAGAGAGTTTTTGCTCACATCATTTCAAAATATAAGTAAATGTAATGTTTCAGGTCTTACCTAATCTTGTGAGGTTTAAGACCTTAAAGAAAAGCTAATATGCAGACCTGAACTTTAATGTGGATAAACACACCAGAGAAAAACAACCAAACTATTTCATATTTTTTTCTGTAAATGTTAAGTTAAAATATTATATTCAAAATTTCAAAGTTGATAAGTTGATATTATCAATACTCAAAGATTTGAATTAAGTTTAGCTGGCATATTAAAAGGCAAAATATTGAACTTAAAATATCTGGAAAAAAAGGAAAAGTGTAAAACACAAGAAAATAATATTTGTATCACATAAATATTTTAAATCATATTCCTCACCTTAAGTTGGTTTTTCTTTTTATAATATATTTTTATTATGTGTATATGTGCATATCTATGTGTAGGTAAACATGCATGAGTACAAAGTGTCCTTAGAGACCACAGGTATCAGGATCCCTTGGATCTGGAGTTATAGACACCCTTGTTAGTACAGGTGCTGGGAACCGAATTCTGGCCCTCTGCAAGAGCTGTATATACTCATAATACACTGAGCCATCTCTCTCTAGCCCCTACAACGATTTTTCTTTTAGAGACATTTGGTTTGGTAAAATGATCTTTCAGCATCATAAGAAAAATATATATGAATGTTCTCTCATCTCACTAAAAGTTATTGGATAAATAAATAAAGCCAAAGTTGGTTGAGATTTAAGTAGAATCAACACAGTTCAGATTTCCAATGAATCTTTCACCTTCCCTAACTATTGACTGAGGCTTAGTTTTCTGCCCAAATGCCCTAAAGGAGTCAAAGAATTTAGGGCTAAATTTTGGGCTGACACCACTGAGTGTTTCTCACATAAAGGGACTAAGCTAATAATTACATCGAAGAGCAAAGGAAATCAGATATGTAACTGCCAGGAAAAGAGCAGTGTGGAAAGAAGTACCAGATAGCTGCTAGATTAGAACTGAACGTGCCCATACAAACCAATCAGATGAACAGATACATAGAAAAATGAGAAATACTTTAGATGATAATGGATGGATAGATATGTAGATAGATAGATAGATAGATAGATAGATAGATAGATAGATAGATAGATAGATAGATAGATAGATAGGCATATATATATTATAGGTAGATGACAGATAGATATAATAGACAAATTGATTGGCAGGTTATATGTAACAGGTAAATGATACGATAGGTTGACTGACAGGGAGCAGACAGATGCTTACAAACATACTTACAAGTGTATGCGTGTTCGGGTGTGTACATGCTATTCCTTAGCATTATCACAATATGATAGCACACAGTAGGAATGAGCCTACCCAGCATGCAGCTCTTGGTTTCTAAAAGTCATTTTCTACTGAAAGGAACAAAAAAAGTCTGACTTCAGAGTTGGAAGATAGAAAATACAAAATGAACTCAGGAAATCTTATTGAAGAAGAGAGTGAAAAAAATCACTCCAATGGACAGATTCCCCAACTTTGAGCTTGATGGACTCTAAGAACTATGTGAAAATCAAACAGGAACGATGTGCATCCAATCCTCATTATTTGTGGATATTTTTATAGTCAGTTTAGCTATTTGCTAAAGTTAATATTTGAAGCACATTCACAGCCATGCTCAGCAGGAAACCCTTGCGTCATCCCATTCTCCTCTCCTGGCAGAGGTGGCAAGCACAATCTGTCTCCTTCCTGCAGCTCTGCCATGGTAAAGTGGGTCTTTGTCACACTTTTCTGATTGTGCTTCTTGCTGGTGATTTCACTTATTTAAAAGGTCCCTAATATCAATCATTGGTGGCACATGACAACAGTGTCAGTCCTTAGGAGGTTAAAACACAAGAACCACTGGTTGAGGACCAACCTTGTTTACACAGCAAGACTTTACCTCCAACATATAAAAGGTAAAATAACTATCCCCCAGGTGGTTGCCTGTGGTGCTGCTAGCTACAGCTAGCTGTGATGAATGAGCTCAGAATAAATACACACAGCAGAGATGCTAATATGAGGCATGAGTTACAGGCATTTGGCATGACCTCAAAGTTAACAAATCAATAGCAGTCATTACATACAGACGTTTAAAAATGAAGTCACGTACAGATGAGCTGTTGAACACATCATGGCAGAATCAATCCCGTGTATTCTCTAGAAACAGTACTTCCATGATTATTGATTTGGTGATCATGGTGACATCACAAAACATAATGGCTGTGAAGAGTGGGAGTTCGTTGATCTTATATAGGCTCAAAATATTCCCCCATAAGGCACTTATACATTTTTTATTGATTTTACTGCAGTCTACTAGTTAAACTTTGGATGGAGCAACCTAGAAAATGCAATGTCATCCAGGGATCAAATGGCTAACGTACCAGATTATTGGGCAAGCTGCTACTATCAGACCAGTTAGGGTGGAATGAGCACAGCATCATCTTTGTGCTAAACCTTAAAGAGTACATAAATCAGAAGACAGCATCAAACCCCAACTAAGGAATAGTCTATGAAGATAACTTTTGCCTGTGATTTTGAGAAAGGGTCAAGATCAGGAAGATGAGGATCTGCCCAAGACTGAAGACCCCAAAACTAAATACATGTGATTCTGGATCGGACCTTGAACAGAAAGGGCACCTTTGGGAAGGCAGGACTGTCTTAGATAATGGAAATAACTCACTGTATGTTTCTGATTTTTGATGGTTGCCTAGCGGTCATGCAGAACAGTGTCCTTGAGCTTAGAAAAAAACACAGGGGAGTATGAGGAGTGGCCAAGCATGTCCCCAACTTCCAGGAGGTGTAATTATTGGAGACTCAACACAGGGCACCAAGTAATCAGGACTCTGTGCCTTCTTGCGGCCTTTCTGTGTCTGTCCAAAAGCAGAGCTATAATAATTGAATTGAACAAGAAGTTGTTCAACCTATGGATGTGCAACCCAGCATCTAATTCATTTCAAATGCTACAGAATTTATTTTAGATTTACTCCTCAGTGCCATGTATAATGTTTTATTATACAACCAAAGGTGCCATTAAGAACAGGAGAGAAAGGTGTTGAGTAATGATAATGATGATCTGGTGTCTGATCATTTGATACTATAAAAATTTTCAAGTTTAGGGATGACAAGACACCCCAGCAGATAAAGAAAGGTGTCTACCTAGCCAACACTAAAGTCAGGAGATGCCTTCTGTGTTACATAGAAGTAATGTAAGAAGAAAACTGCAAGGCAAAACTTAAGCAAATGTAACAGAAAGTGGACAATACTTAAGAAACACTTGCAGCCAGGCCTGGTGGTATAGGCCATGAATCCTAGCACTCGGGAGACAGAGACAAGTGGATCTCTGTGAATTTGAGGTCAGTCTGATCTACATATTGAGTTCTAGGTCAGTCAGGGTTATATAGTGAGATTGTTTTTTTTGCTTTGTTTTTTGTTTTCCGTTTTAAAAAAAAAAGAAGAGAAGAGAAAAAAGAAAACACTTGTTAAAAACATATTAATGGTGTTGGCAGGTCCTTTGTTTTCTTCCAGACCTACACCAATGGCAGTCCGGCTGGTCCCATCACTACACACATCCAGACAAATAGATCAATTGCCTTCTCACAAAAGGGATACTCTGCAATGAATCTGATGGGGTTTCTCACAATAGCCTAGCAAATCTTTAGTCAAAGTTTTAGGAAAGCTGAGATCTGTGGTAGGAGGTGGTTCCTATGGAAATTGATAAGGGACATTATTTATGAGGGACTGATCAGTCCCAGGGCAGGTGGATTACAACTAGCTCTGATTAGTCCTGGTGCAGCTGGGACTACACAGCTGGTTCTGCACAGTTCCGGTGCAGGTGGGACAACAGCTGGTTCTGCTCAGTTCCGGTGCAGGTGGGACTACAGCTGGTTCTGCTCAGTTGCAGGGCAGGAGGAACTACAGCTGGTTCTGCTGAGTCCCGGTGCAGCTGGGACTACAGCTGATTCTTCTCTGAAGCCTTGTAGATAACAGACATTGGCATGCTCATCATGACCCGACCATTAGGCAAGCATGCTCCAGCGCATATGAATGTTTTAGGTAGGACTATGGCCTGAAATGTCTGTCCGACTAATGTCGTTTGAAAGCACCAAGCTGCAAATGATCATCATCTGGAGCAAAGAAAAAGGGTGCAGCCGTCTTTCCAAGGGGAAAGGAGAGGTGCTTACTGAGAGCTTATTCCTAGTGAGAAATATACCCCTTTCTCGAGAGAACTATGAGTGTGTGTTGTACTAAGGATCTCTCGCAGTCACTGTTCTCGCTCAAGTCACAGTGGTTTTTATCGTGTGCCTTCAGCACTAAAACATCCTTAGAATGCATGCATTCATTAGTATGCTTTATTACACTACAACAGCAATGTATACTAAAAAAATCTGAATGTGAGAAAATGAAATGAATGACATGGATGCCCCGTTTCCTTATGGAGAACATGAGTGGTAAGGTGAGGGGTCCATGGTGCAGACAGTGGACCACCCGGAGAGCTAAGAAAGGCTGGTCCACAATCATCTGGATGGCAGATCTCTTAAAGCTGAAGAAACCCATCACTTTCTATACTAACCCACAAAATTAATTTTAAAGTCAGAAAAAGGCTGAAAAATCCCTAGCAGATTTAGATAAGATTGCAATTAAAATTACATTAACAAATAATTAAAATGCTATTAAGAGAACACTATTCATGAACACAGCATTTTGTTTATACAGCACATAGATAGGGAGAGGTTTTTGTGAGCTCCAGTTGTAAGTAACTGAGCAGTTGCCTCTTTAAGCAGCAACCCTGGGATTTTGATATGCTAGCCAGAATCACTAGACAATCCATAATTTAATTTGCATTTTCTTCAAGATTTGAATTCATGAGTATGAATGTTAATTAGTCGATGCTAGTTTTTGCATAGTTTAACCCTCCCTTTACATTCTGGTGTTTGTTGGTTTGTTTTTGCGAGAAAATTCATTCCCTATGAGCTGCTTGTATGTTTGTTCCCTCCTGTTGACATTCAGCTTCCAGGTCAACATTCCTCTATCACGTTTTTCTAAAACTAAATATAACCCATCAATTTTATTCTTTTTTTAAAGATTTATTTATTGTGTATACAGTATTCTGCCTACAAGCATACCTTCAGGCCAGAAGAAGACACCAGATCTCATTACAAATGGTTGTGAGCCACCATGTGGTTGCTGGGAATTGAACTCAGGACCTTTAGAAGAGCAGGCAGTGCTCTTAACCACTGAGCCATCTCTCCAGCCCCTTACTCTTTCAATATATTTTTAAAATTTCATTTTCCCAAAGAAATCCCAATAATAAACAGCTCTGGTCCAACTTCAGGCCTCACTCCTATTTCTGCCTCCAGGTCAACCTGCTGACCTCCATGCCTAAAGGCTTTGCAACATACGACAGCCCATGTTTTCAGGGGTGATGGCGTTTGTGGGGTCTTCTTTTGAGGGATCCCATGGGGTCACTGGTTTCAAGTAGTAAGAAGTAGGGATAATACTTGTCTCATATTGCAAGGTAAGTCCGATGCTGGCTAGTGTCTCCACCAGTTTCTTGACCTATCAGTGAATTTAAAAGTACATTAATGATAAGTGAATTTGAAATAAGGAGCAAAGTGTCATACATCTAGAACTTGTCAAAGAGGGAGCCAGGAGATTTCATGAAGGCGTGTTCAACAAAGCTGCTATAAAGTGATTTTAATGTACAGATATTCTGAATGATGACAGAGAAGAAAGGGTTACACCATAGTTTTAGGCTTTGCACCTTTAACTGTGCAGCCCAGTGAAGCCCACACACAGGAGGACCATGGCTGAAACCTTGGCTTGACATTCTAATGCCTACTTCCTTCACAGCACTAGGAAAGGCCACACACACTGTGGTCGGATAGTTTCTGGAAATTCCAGTCCCATTTTGCCCTTCTGCCTTTCTCTGCTAATTCTTGTGCCTCTTACCTGAGCCTGAGCCCCTATTGCATCCCCCTGCCTTTCTGTGATGGTCAGTCACCACGTCCATCTGATTTAAACTTAACCTAGAAACCACCTAAAGCTTGTCCATGATGCTGTTTCCAGAGAGGTTTAAGCGACATGAGGAGATCCATCCTGAATGAGGAAGGGACCATCCCATGGGCTGGGGAGAGACAGAAAGAGTGTGCAGGGGGAGGGGGGACGCAAAGGCCAGTACAGTCTGAACTAGCTTTCTCTCCGCTCCCTGACAACGGGTGTCATATGACCAGCTGGCTCATCCTCCCGCAGCCATGCCTTCCCCAACGTAACAGATGGCAGCCCTCCAGATGATGAGTCAAAATTAAGCCCTTTTTTCTTCAAGTTGCTTCTTCTTGTCAGGTATTTGGTCACAGCCATGAGAAAAGTGACTGAAACAGGCCATCATTCCCACATCAGCTGTGACAGAAGTGGCCTTCCTTCCTTCCTCTCATTCAACAACTTACTCATTTAAGTGTACGGAGGATTGTTTTTAAGAGGGGTGTGTGTGTGTGTGTGTGTGTGTGTGTGTGTGTGTGTGTGTGTGTGTGTGTGTATGTGTGTGTTGTGTGTGTTGTTGTTGTTGTTGTTGTTGAGGATGGAACCCAGGGCCTTGAACATGCTAAGCAAGCAATTCTGCTACTGAGCTACATTCTTAGCTCTGAAAACACAATTTTCATCCTACAACCTCATACTAGAAGGGCCCTCAATATCAGTGGCTTTATGGGGCAAGGCTCAACACAAGCATGGAAAGTGTAAGACTAGATCTGGGGTCACTTGTTGCTAATGATAAATTCAGTGATCGTATGGAGGTCCCAGATATTTTATTGTGTCCTTACCAAATAGCCATGGCTTCTAGGAACTACCCAATGTCACTTGATTTATGTGTTGGCATATGATAAGAAGTGATAGAAACCCACTTTGGTAAAGTCTGAATGTTTCCGACCTTAAAATAAATGGTAAGTTGAACAATAATTCATTCATTAAATAGTTACTGAGGTCAACCTGATGGGGTTAACTCAGCAATATGTGTGATGAGGGGGGAGAATCCTTGTCCTGGTGGGGCTGACTTCTCACTGGGGAGACAGAAAAGTAAAGACAAGAGGAAGTTCCCGTTATCCCTGAATTATGGTGGGCTCTGCACGTGTGATCTCAACCAACCACAGATCAAAACTAACAGAAAAAATTCCCTCTGCCCTGAGCATGTGTGGACCTCCCTTGTCATGGTGCATAAACAAAGCAATAAAGCCTGTTCACACGGCCTGTACGCGAAGAGTGTTGTCAGCGGTCTAGAGACGACCCAAAGTCTATAGGAGGGTGTCAAAATGGACGGGTCAAAGAACCGTGCCTTTTTATGTAAGAGTCTTGAGTGTTCCTGGAGCCAGTTTCCCATGGCTACCAAGAGATACCTGGGCAGCACGGGTCAGTGATGAGGGCTGAAGGGGAAATAAAGGAGGGTGGGAGCTCAGAAACATTAACAGGGGGATTGGGGATTTTTTTAAAAAAATAGATTAAGGAAGGCCTTGCTGAGAAACATTCTGTAGCAAATGAGGGTACTGTGAGAGTGGCATTCCTAGACCAGGACCGGCAGCCGCAGAGGCCGCGGGTCAGCATGCACCTGAACCAGCGATGAGTCTGATGTGATTGAAGCAGGATTTGTAAATGAGACTGAAAGGAGATAGGATGGAAGGAGCCATAGCCATAGATGAGATCCACCAAGTCCTCTGCGGCAGGTGGCTTTCTTACGAGTGTGACGGGAGCCGGTGGAGGCTGGGAGATGAGGAGTTACTTTTACCAGGTTCCTCTGGCAGCCAAGCGAAAAGCACCTAAGCAGGCAGGGGAGAGGCAGGTGCCAATGTACCAGGCTGTCTTTCCCTTGCGTTCTGGGTAAACCTCACCTGAGCTCTGTCCACAGCTTTCTCCTTGGGCCCCTCCTCCCATCCCACTCCTTTACCTACCTGGCCTGCTTCTCGGGATGTTTTTGGTAGCTTCCTGGGAGCGAGGAATTCCAAGAAAGTCTGGGATGCCTGCGAACAGGTGCCCCACAATAAGACCGCCAACACGCACACACTCACACACTCATACCTCCCAAGCTTTACCACCCAGGTGTCTACCACATATGCCCAATGTGCCAAACACAGGAAACCTATTTGGCATTTCCAAACATGTCTATGCTCTGTACTCCATTCTCCACTTGGGTTGCACCCGCCTCCACAGGGTGCAGAGGGCCTGCTCTGGGTCTTTCCTGCTTCTTCCCACCCTCAGTCATTCTCCTCCCCCACCCCCCGACTTTATAGTTCTTTTGTGGTGCTGAGGACCAGATCCAGAGCCTCGTGTGTGTTAGGCAGGCATTCTGCTGCTGGGCACATCCTAGCCTTTCTGTGGTTCACAATTTGTGCTTCTCCAGTCTTTCCCAGGGGAGTCTGCAGAACACCGCACATTCATTTCACAGCAGCCACAACCAAATCTGGAGCCTTCTATGGGACCTGCTTGTCCTCACCCCAACCCCACCCCACACCCTGAACACTGAGGTTCTGAGTGTGCACTGACACACTAGAATTTTACGGATTCTAGGGATCCAAACTCCGGTCCTCCTACTCATCTGGCAGGCTCTTCACTGACTGAGTTAACCTTGTCATTTAATGACCAGAATTAGTAATAATAATAGAAACAATCTGCAACTTTCAACAATTCTTTTAAAATCAACTACTACCTCAAAATAACTTGGCTATTTGGTTACGTTTATAAACATATTGCATACCAACACAGACAAAGTTCTAGCCAAAAGAAATTCTATTTTGTGTTTATGATAATACCAAGCAAGACTAAAAATGGGCATAAAGGAAAATAAACTGCCACCATTTTTTTCTATACAGAAAATGTTGAGTTAAATGGGGAAGACTTTAAAATTCTAAGCCTCAAACCACAGGAAAACTGATCCACTTAAATATTTCAAGTGTTTATTTTTGTCAGGATTTTGATGGAATCAATGTTAATCTCCTTGCGGAAAGGTAGCGCAGACACACTGACAATTTGGCATTCCTCTTTGCGGTGTTTTACAGCAGCCTCGCTCTACATAATTTATAAGGCCCTAGAAATGTGAGTCAGATTTTCCCAATATCTGTACCAAAGTGGGGAAGCAGAAAGTAGCAAGTACAGTGGATTTTCTTCTAGCTCCTCAGCCAGAGCACGTCTAAGAGGGCACCACGCTAACCAGGAGTGATGGCATGGCCTCGCAGTCCCCGGTACCTAGGGAACTCAAGCAAGAGGATCACTTGAACTCAGTGGTTCAAAGCCAGCGTGGACAACCCAGCAAGACCCCGTTTACAGGTAAAACAAGCCAAAAGATACCGTTCTGTAGAGCCCAAATCGTTTTCTTTTTAAGGGAGTACAAATCGATGGCTAAGCTATCCAGCTCCTCTTTAAAGGAGCTCGTATTGATGAACACACACAAAAATAAAGACAAAAGGAAAACCTGCTCCAGCCAACAAAAGAGAGTGTGGGACTCAAACACAGATTTAACACAGAATGAAATCTAAACTGTCTGTAACGCAAGACCTTCACCATGAGCCTCGGCTCTGTAATGTAAATCAAGCCAAGTTTATACCCAGAGGTGTCCTTTATCCCCTGAAAGCTGAATTAAATATCAGAATGTCACTTCCAACAGTTGCTTTGTTGTAAATACACTAAGGAATATCGATGTGTATGATCAAACGAATTGATTTAAATACCCTAATTGAATAGTATTCCAATATCATCAGTACGGTTTAAGACGTTTTTAGCAAGAGATTTTCAGTATATCCCATGAAAGCAGTGTTTCTGTTTAGCAAGATAAAGTAAACAAGGTTGGGTGTGGTGACATGTGCCCAGATCTGAATCTTCAGAGGTTGAGGCAGGAAATGAGAGTTCCATGGTCAGTTTTAGGATCTAATTTGTCTATGGCCAGCTACATGAGACGCCGTCTTGAACTTCCAATCTACAACTTCCAGCTAAAGAATCCATTTTGTACAAGTAGAGCAATGAGTTATCAGGGTGTCCCAGCCAGGAGATTTACACAACAATGAGATCATTCATCACAATCCCGAAAGGAAGCAAAGAGGAAATATGAGCAAGAAAATCAGACTGGAAACTGATTTCATAAACCAACTATACAACATGCTTGGACTCCTCTTATTCACCCCGTGTGTGTGTGTGTGTGTGTGTGTGTGTGTGTGTGTGTGTGTGTGTGTGTTTGTGTGTGGTGATCCACACCAATGTGGAAAAGCCGGAAACCCACAATCTCTTGCAGTACAAGAAACTAACTAAGAGGTACCATATACAGAGATCCACAGCTAATCACTGGGCGAACTTCTGGAGTTCAGCCATAGAGAGGGAGGAGCGATTTTACAAGCAAAGGGGCCAATACCATGATGCAGAAAGCCACAGAAACAGCTGACCTGAGCTAGTGGGAGCTCACCGACTCTGGACCAACATCTGGGAAACCTACATAAGACTGAACGAGGCCCTCTGAATGTGGGTGACATTGTATGGCTGGGGCAGTTTATGCTGACTAGGAGTGGAACAAGTCCCTTAGTGCATGAACTGGCTCTTTGGAGCCCATTCCCTATGAAGGGAGAACTTGCTCAGCCTAGATATAGGGGAAAGAGCCTTGCTCCTGCCTCAAATGATGTGACAGATTTTGTTGACTCCCCATGGGAGGTCTCACCCTCTCTGAGGAATGGATGGGGGTGGAGTGGGGAGAAGATGGGGGGAGCAGGAGGATAGCAGGGAGAGGGAACTGGGATTGGTATGTAAAATAAGATTGTTTTAAAAATTAAAAAAAGTAGCATTTAAATTTCCATAAATAAGTCTTAAATCCCAGAATGGATTCTTCTCATTTCTATATGATAGTAGAACCCCTCAGAAAAGGCACTAGACATTTTGAAAAGCACTGGGCAGGGATGAAAAGAAAGGGCGGCCAAAGTATCTAGAAAGAGCCTTGGGGACTGGAGAAATGATGCAGCCATTAAAAGTACTTTCTGCTCTTGTAGAGAACCTGGCTTTGCTCCCCAGTACCCACAGAGCAGCTCACAATAACCCGTTATTTCAGCCTCAGGGGATCTGGCCTCTCTTCCAGCCTCTGCAGGCACCAGGCATGCAAGTGATGTACAGATATGCATGTAGGCAAGCACACGTACACATAAAATACAACGGATAGATCTTTAGAAAGAACATCAGCAGTTGTATGGATTTGATAGAAATATTCCCTTTTGCTGTTCAATTAATATACTTCACTTTGAAGTCCTAATTTACAAAGTATCAATATCTCTAACCATGCCTTCATCTTTTCCCCTGAGTCTACTTTGTATTTCTCCAAATTAAAATTCTAAATATATTTATATGACTTAAATTATTTAACACCAACTTCATCTCAATTCAGCTGTAAAATAAATTGTGGGGGCTGGAAAGATGGCTCAGTGGTTAAGAGCGTATACTGATCTTGTAGAGGTCCCAAGTTCAGTTCCCAGCACCCACATCTGGCATCCCACAATCACTTCTAACTTGACCTCCAGGAGAACAGTGCCCTCTTCTGGACTCCAAAGTCATCTGTACCCATACAGGTGCACGTATGAGCATGCGCACGCACACACACACACCACAATCTTCATCATCATCCTTCTGAGACTGTAGTGACAGCTCTGTGATGTATTAGTAACTTCATCTTATACCTCTATCTCACTGGTCAAAATGCCAGTTATTTCATCATGAGCATCTGATAAACCTAGTACTCTATAATTTATATAAATACTAACTCTGAGAATTCAGGAAATGAGACTGGAAATAAAGAATGGGAGTCACTGTAGGTTTCTTTCAGCAAGGGGACTTGCTGTCATTCAATAGAACAAAGATTACATACTTAGGAATGATTTAAGTTGTTTAGATTTTAGAATGTTTAATCTAACTTTAATGACCTCTATGTATTATTATTATTATTATTATTTCTACTATCAGCGTTTCCTTTTTGAGACAGAGTCACACCATCTAGCTCTGGCTGGCCTCAAACTCCTTATATATACCATGCTAACCTCAAATTGACAGAAATCTGCCTGTCTGACTCTGCCTCACAGAAATCTGCCCCCTGCCTCCCAAATTCTGGGATTAAAGGTGTGCTAAATGCTAAACTCATTGTTTTTAAGAGAAATAAAAATGGAAAAGCAAGACAGTCCATCCCACAGACACCCTTTCTCCAGGACAGCTACAAAGGGATAATCGATAGTTACTAAGGAAGAACAATTCCTTCTAGTGGATTTTCATACTTGCATAAGGATCTCCCCATAATACCATACTGCTCCCCTAAAACAAACCATCCTTTACACAATGCAATCACGGTGTTAGTAATCAGATATCCGTAATTGCAGCAAATGCAACATCTAGATACGGGTATGCACATGACCTGAAGCAGTGCTGCTCAGACTTCCTGCAGGGTGGGCCATTTCTTATATTATTTCATCTGTTACCTACGAATAATTTTGCAAAACACACTCTAATAAATTGTTAGAAACTTGTTTGTTTGTTCTGGAATTTCGTTTTGGTTTTCTCACTACCAGTGTGTGTAAGTGTGTACCATGTGTGTGCATGAATGTCAGGCTTGTGTCACCACATGTGTGTGTTGAGGTTGGAGGACATTCCTTGGGAGTGTTTCTCTTCTTCCACCATGGGATCCAGAAATGGAACTCTGGTCTTCACGCCATCCATCATTTTAAAGACTTGAGAAGCATAAGCCTATTTATTACTACTGTCAAATTCAACAGATAAAATTATTCCCTTAAATTTCTTTTTTAAATTTGGCTTACAACGCAATGGGTTTTGCTGTAGCTATTTTTTATACATATATGCCATTTTGCTTCGTTCTTATTTGTCGCTGTCTCCCACTCCTCTCAAAGAGGTCATTATCTCAAATTTCTGAAGTGACATTTGCAGCATTTCCTTTCAAATCTGTCCAGCCATCAGCAGACATCTGTGAGTGAGCCTGGTATGGGGCCACACAGTTCCTATTTCGGGGCCCCGTTGACCATCATACTCAGGGCCCCAACACTGCCCTCTCTCATTGAGCCCTCTTGGGACCCATGCTTTGCAGAGCACTGGCCTAAAGTACCATGCATGTATTTACTTAAGAGATATACTTTACCTCTGACATTCTTTCCAAAGCCCATTGAGGAAACCTTTCTGTTCACTTGTTCACTCGTGTTTGATTTCTCCTTGATGACATCATCATCGCTAACGACGTCAGCAGAAAATTTTTTCTTTTTCTTGTGTCGAGGCGGAAGCTTTTTTGGAAAAGTAAACATTGGGAATATCACAAGAAACATTGCAATGGCACAAAGGAGGAATCCACTCCACCTAAAAAATTGGGAAATGTGAGTAGCATTTATGGCTTCAGTCTGGGAGCAAGAACAAATCACAAAGACGGATTTGTCATGATAACACTGTAAAGACATCATTTCCCCTTCGTCAAGTATAAGGCAGAAGAAAATTGAACAAACTGAGAAAATCAAAGTAATTTGCCTTCCTGTGGCATGAATGGAAAAATTCATAATTATCCAAGGATTTTAGTGACTATTATATTCAGCAACTTGGTTAGAATGTCATTCAAGAAATCTGAGTACAGATCAGTTCTGCTAGAGAATGCATTTCATTACAGTTTTTGCTTTCTTTTGCTTTGATTGAGCCTGAGTCTCATGTAACCCCAACTGACCTCAACTGATTATTACTTCAGGGTGACCTTCACTCTCTTCACCTTCCTTCCTCTACAGCCCAATGCCAAGATAACAGGTGTGAGCCACCATACCTGGCTACAATAAATTTACTAGAAAAAACAATAGACGACCTCACCTGCTGTGAGGAACAATATACCTGAAAGAAAACAAATAGCTCTTGTCAAATGTACCTTGTTTGTCCGTCATTTTGTGATGAAGATTGAAGCTACACCCTAACTTTATGTCCAGTGTATTTCTGATTGCTGATGAGGCTTCCATATTTTTACAAATATTTAAGAATGTATTGCTCCCCCCTCCACTTATCCAGTTCTCACAATATTTAACAGATATGATGGACAGCAAGACATTCATAGTTGATCTTTGTCATGAAGAACTTAAGACTACTGTAAGCCAAAGATATAAGAAACACCCACCAAGAAGTGCAACAAGATAAACAGCTGAGCGTTGAATCTTATTTTGTAGTTTATGTTCCAGAAAGCTTCCTAGGGGATGCATTATCTAGTGCTTGGGACAGGTTAGATATTCAAAAATTTTGCCCAATATATAAATTGAAAGAAATGGATTTAAAAAGGTGGCAGGTATCAGTGTTGGGCACCATAGCTAGGTCAGCATGTCTCCTTCAGAACCTGGCTGCTTACGGGCCCTCCTCAATCATTCCCCACAGCACACCCCATTACCCCCTGGAATTAGAGTCCCCAAGCTGCTTCACTATCTCAGCCCTGCATCCTCCCTCCTGGAGAGGGCAGACAGGGGAATCAGGATATTCATGAGCTGCGGTTTAGACACATCTGGGTTTGGATTCTGTCTTCACCACTTGTTAACTATGAGATCTTGGGGACTTATTTTACTTCTCCTGTTGAACTTCTCGTCTGGAAAAGGGGTGAAAAAATGCTTCTGAGAATCCTCAAATTTAAAAACGATCGTTACACCAGACCTAATGTGCAGTAGCTACTTTGGTTCTGTTTTTTAATGTAGACCTGCACTCAGACTAGATCTCCAGCCTTCACCTAGCCTGTGATGATGTAGAATTTCATACAATCATGAAATTGGTACACTCTTCTTTAGATGTTTTAAGATGTTTATTTAATACAAGTGTGTTTTGATGTGGGGGTAGTGCATGTGCCACACTGTATGTGTGGAGGTCAGAGGACAGCTCTGTGGAATCGGTTCTCTCCTTCAACCTTCACATGGGTTCTGGGCAGTGAACTCTGGTAACCAGGCTTGCACAGAAAGCACCTTGCCCACTGAGCTATTTTTCCAATTCTAGAGATACGCTGTAACAGCTGGGAAGAAGGGAAGGATTACCGCAAGCGAATACAAGTGGGACAGCGTGTGATCAATTCAAAGCAAAGCAAACCAGTTAGAGTCCTCAATAGCTTTAAGAAATAACCTTCTGAAGATTATTGATGTGAGATAATGACAGCCAGGAGAATGCACAGCATACATTGGAAAAAGAGACCTCAATCATAGTCAACACTGAAAGACCTGGGTACCTAAACCCCTTTCGTGAACCATTATTCAGCCTAGTCATAAGGTAGGCAGTTGACTGACACATAGCTTCGCCCTTGTCAGTTCTTCAAGCACAGAGGCTTATGCAAGCAATTCATTTCCCCAAATCTTAATTTCTCAGCCTATAAAATGGGCATAATGTTAAAAGCTACATATGATTGCTAAAAAGCTTAAATGAGTATATGTGTAAAGCTTTTAGTATAACACTTGACACACATTGAGTGTCTGATAAATACCGCCGTAATTTCACCCTTCACTCCTTCAACCTCTATTTAATGAAAATCTACCTTTGGTGCTGGGTATGGCATTCAATGAGAAATCTATTACCAGCAAGACTACTAAATAGAAAAAATTCAAATTCGTTTTTAAACAGACTCAGCTAACTCTAAACTGACAATAATTTATAGAATTAGGATTAAGCCATCAGTGGTTAGATAAAATTATCTAGCTATTAGTAAAATTCAAAGCCCTGAAGATGCCTTGGTCAGGTGGTGCAGGTCCATAATCCTAACTAACTACTTAAGAGACAGAGGCAGAGGATTGCGAGGTCAAGGCCAGACTGAGCAACTTGGTTGCTTAAAGAAATAATTAAAATAAGAAAGAAGAAGCTAGAAGAGAAGGCTGGGAACGTATCACAGAGATAGAGCACTTGCTGGGTATGTGTGAGACCCTTCACTGACCCTCCTGTTGAACTGCAAAAAAATAAAAACAAAAGCAAAACAACTGAGGGCTAGGACTTGCTAGAAAGGCAAAACAGGGCAAACTCAGAGCTCTTCATAGTCAAATCATTCCTAACAACTGGTGTAGGAGGTCCTTTTGTATTTTTGTTGTTTTTATTGGTTAAATAAAGAGACTGCCTTGGTCTTTTGATAGGGCAGCCCTTAGGTGGGCGGAGTAGACAGAACAGAATGTTGGAGAGAAGAGAAGTGTGACAGATGCCCTGTTTCTCCGGCCCAAGATAGACACTGGTTAGAATCTTCCTGGTAAGCCATGACCCCATGGTGATACACAGATTACTAAATATGGGTTAGTTTAAGATGACCAAGGCACAGAGAAATAACTTCCCCGAGTCCACACAGCTATGAGGAGCACACTGGCAGAATGCGACTTTAGGGTCCATGCTCCACATCGAACCATTAACCACCAGTTGAGTAAATGCCCATCCCCTAGAAAACTGATAAACGACAGCCTGAGGCGCAGGCCAGACCGGAGCGTCTGCCATCCTCCCTACCCCTTACCCTTCCATTGGTGCTTCTGTCTTCCCATCCCTGGGCTCCCTTCCTACCACACTCATCTCAGGGTATCTAAGGAGGATGCTGAGAACACACTAGATGCTCATCAGCCTACTTTAGGAACCTGCTTTCTAATGATGTCAAACAATTTCTATTCTGACTTGTTCCAGAACTTCGATGAAAACAGCTGAGGTCAAAATTTTCACTATCAGTCACGAACTCAAAACCACATCTGACAAGAGTTCTCCTCTTTGTATGACTCAAACACTCTATAGACCAAGCTCACCTGGGTGTTAGTCTGTCTAGCTTCAGTGTGGGTTAGGATAAAAATCAGAACTGTCAAACAGCCTCATTAATATCAGTTAACTTCTTAGAAATTTGTGTTAAGTATATTTCCCACCAATCACAGAGTTAAAGGGTTCTTATCTTATAATAAAACAGGATAAAGCACTCTAAGCCCCTCTTCTGAAAGTAATTGAGTGACAGCATGTAATTTCTAGTACTAAAAAATTGTTTGCCACAAAATGAAAATCTATCAGTATACACCTGCTACTGACCCAGCAACATGAATTCGGGACACCAATATTTTCTGCCAGTGGCTCTGCCGTCATGATGAAATAACCTGTTTTCTGCCAATGGAGGACTGTGAAGAACTCAAACTATTCATCTGGCAAGCACACAAACAGTATACCACAGTAATGCTAAAATTCCCCAGTACTGCGGGAACTCCTTCCGCTCCTTTAAGATACCAGCCCACTTGGGCATGGTCTATTTGGCTTGAAAAAGTAGCGGTAGCCATGAGCTCCCTCTCTTGCTTCGGAATCCACTTCCAGCTACCAGATTCTTTTCCTGGTTGTCCAGACTGGTGTGGGATTGTTTTGTGACTTACTCCTTTACCCAGCATTGTGAGCATCGCTGCTGTGGCAGGACTCTTAAAGTCTAGCAAGTGAGTGAAGGGCTAAATGTACAGCACATGTCGAGAAACAAACTATTTCCAAAGAGAAAAGATGTGCTCAGAGTGGAGCAAGGGGAAAGAGGGGCTGGAGATCTCAGCCAGAGAAGACATGCAATTCTAAGTTCTTGTCAACTTCATGCCAAACTAGGATCACCAGGAATCTCAGCGGGGGAATTGCCTCCACCACACTGGTGTGGGCAAGTCTGTGCATAGTTTTTCCATTCATGATGGATGTGAGAGGACCCAGCCCGCTGTGCATGGCTCCACCCTGGGCAGGTGGCCATACTTATGTAAGGACACAAGCCAGGCAAGCCATGAAGAGCAGGTTAGCAAGCAGCGTTCCTCTGTGGTCTTTGCTTCAAGCGCCTGTTAAGGTTCTTCCTTAGCTCCCCTTGATAATGGACTGTACTCTGAAAACTGGCGTACCCTTTGTTCCCACAAGTTAGTTTTGGTCAGTGTTTTATCACACCAATAAAAACCTAAGTAGGACAGAAAGTATTTTTTTTCCCTCTAAAGCACAAAAAAGAAAATGGAAGATAGGGTTAAAGGAACCTTTTCGGAAAGTCCCCTCAGGGTCACAGAAGCCCTCTTCCTGCACTCTGCTTAAGACACAGTGGCCCAAAACGCCTCTCTGTTAGTTTCCTGTGGCTGCTATAACAAGTTATCACACGCGGACTGACCAGCACAACACAAGCGCATCGACTCCAGCTATACACGGACTCAGCTCCTCACTCTGGGCTTCAGGCTTCTGCACATACTATCTGAAGGTCCTAGCTAGAGAAGAGTCCATCCCTGTCGACATCCTGTCCCGTGTTCCTCCCTCCCTCCCCCTGCCCCCTGCAGCCCACCTTCTTTTGCTCACAGCCTTCCCCCACCTTCATAGTGAACTTTCATGACCTCCACTTCAGTCAGCAGAGCTCTGAATCCCGCTCCCTCCCGCCTCTCTTCACCTAAGATACCCTCCCCTTCTCAAAATCCTTAACCTGATTGACATCTCTGCAAAGTCCCCTCACCACAGACGGTCCCATAGTCATAAGCTCTGGGGACAAGGAAATGGCTGTTTGTGGAGGAAATCACCTTGCCTACCATCTACTACAGGTAATGCCTAGCTACAGCTTTTCCGTCTTCTTCACTGGGAAATTGTAACTGCCAAGTAGTACTGACTGACCAAAATGGAGACACCACTCACCAGTTTCCGATGAAACGAGGGTCATTCTGGTCAAGGAGAACAGGATTTCTGGGATCGACATAAAAACCAATGAGCAGCCCACCTAGTAAATATCCTACTGCGGGGCCAAGTGCTCCCATGACGTACATGATGGCTGCGGAGACAGAAGGGGAAAGACAACAGATAGACGACGTTACAAAAGAGCTACAAGTTCTCTGACCTTATCATCACGCCAAATATGTCATAGCTACATCCCATGCCCATCTTCAGGGATGTTCACGCTGACACTGGGCTTCAAATTTTGCCCTTTATTGCACTGTCCACTGCTAACTTCCTACAGCGTCAGAATCACTAAGCGAACTTTTGTGGTTGCGTCTGTCTTGACTTTTAATATGAGTTTCCAAGCCACTCCTTAGAGTCACTCAATTCAACTTTCTTGTTTTTTAACATATACTGCTGGTCTATGATAACAGGTTTCATCGTGGCATTTCCATGCACATGATGCATTTTTATCATATCACAGCCCTTATTGCTTCATATTCCCTTCATGCTGACTCCCTCCTCTTCCCACCTAGCCCCTCCTCTACTTTCTTTTGTTTTGTTTTGTTTTGTTTTTAGAGACAGGGTTTCTCTGTAGCTTTTGGAGCCTGTCCTGGAACTAGCTCTTGTAGACTAAGCTGACCTCGAACTCACAGAGATCCGCCTGCCTCTGCTTCCTGAGTGCTGGGATTAAAGGCATGCGCCACCACTGCCTGGCACCCCTCCTCTACTTTCATATCTTTTTTATGACTTAAAAATTTCCATCAGGGTTTCAAACAGGGTCCTGGGTAAGAGATTTAAATTCAACTTTTCAAAGTACAGGCCCCGGTTAGTTAATAGGGCCATTTGGCTAGCCATGGGACATTAAAGGAAGGGACGGGGGCGGGGGGTGGGGAGAAAAGATTCTCCAAGTGGAAAAACGGTGGCCTCATTTGTCACAGCTGGAATATTCTAGCAAGATAACAAATCTGGAGGACAGAGTTGTCCTGAAGGCTGGATTCAGTTCAAAGAGCAGATAACTAGCGAGCACTGCCCAAGTGCCCACCACCTACTAACATTTTTGCTAATTTTAGAATCAAATGAGATTTTAGAATGCCTTTGGTTCATTGCTAGTTTACATGACATTATTCAGAAAGTACAAGCGGAAAGCATCAACCACAGATGGACCAGAAAATAGTTTGTTTGAACTCGTTTAAAGAGCTGGGTGAGGACATCTCATTGTACACAGGTCAGAAAGGCAGTCACTGGATTCAAAAGCTTTTACTGTCAAGATGGATTTGTATCAAAAAGGAAGAGAGAGAGAGAGAAAACAATGCTATTAGCATCCTTTTTCTGGTTTTTTTTTTTTTTGAGAAAGGGAGCTACACCAGGCTAGCCCTAAACTTGGGCTCCTTTTGCTGCCTTAGCCTCCAGGTTATGGAACTACAGGTGCATGCCACTATTCCTGTCTCTGCTCCATTTTTTCCATATTTCTATTGTCACTTCTAAAATGCCAAGTTGGAAATCTTGAGGTGGGATATGGAATTTCTTAAAAGTCATTAAAGACTCTTAGAGACACTTCTCATGCATTTTCCGCTACTCAAACTCCATACTTGGGGACAAATCCATAGACATTTTCAAGTCACTGCTGCACACCAGCCATGAATAAGAAACACTGGAGGCAAGCATTTCTCATTCCCATCGTTGTTGTTCATTTGGATCCGCCATAGATACAATGTTTATATATATCATTTTTAAACAGCACATCTTTATCAGAAAGTGACCAGGATGGCTTCACTCTATTTTGTTATCCACACCTAAATAAACTTTGACCTTGTCACTCTTACAGAAAGTCACAGACAGGACCAGGACGGTAATTCAATACCTTCTCTCACCTTTCACACTACTACAAATAGAAATCACAGTGCTCATTTTATGGAATCATCATATAACAATAAGATTTCACTAATGGTGCTTCCGTTCTTCATCTGGAGATTTATAATGTAGCTATTATTTATGTTTCTCATATAAATATCTCACATGTCTTGCCAATAACATTTGATATAGCTAACTGGTGCCATCATATGGCTGTACTGCATTTCATTTAATGTTCCCTCATGGGTACTCCTTTGATTCACAGACGGGTCGTTAGGGTTGTTCTTCTGAAGATGGGATTCGTCTATTTGATGCTTTGTCATATGCGTGGGGCACAGACTGAAACACCAACAAAATATCATGCCCTCCAGTTCCCAACCATATTCAAATCCCTCCCTGGTCTTTTGTGGAGCTAGGGAACCAATGGTAATGCAGAAGGACTGGAAGTTGAGGCCACCTCAACTGCCAAGCTCTCCTACAGCCTCCTTGGACATTATAGCTGGTTGAGTAAGGACAAGGGGAAGCCTGACCCAGCAAAAACTTCCCAATTGTCCTGTTATTTGCTTCTTCCCAGTGTTTCTGGCACTTGTCTGTGTCCCCATCTTTTTTAATCTTTAGGCTTTATAGTTTTTCTTTCTTCTTAAATTATTTTCCACCTGGTCATTTTATTTCTGCTTTTTTACACCATATTATATGAACTGCTTTTCTGAAGCCCGCTCACCAATCATCACACATTTAACATTCTCCTGGACAGATTTAGCCTTGATCGCAATCTGTCCTCTTTCACTTTTGTGTACATTCCTTGTTGCTGTCATGGTCAAATGTCTGACAGACCTTTTCTAAGGAAGGATTTAACTTGGTTTGTGGGTGGAGTGGACAGAGTCTATCATGACGAAGTTCATGATAGCTGTGAAACTGTGTACCTATGACTACTCATGTAGATCAGGAGACCAAGAGAACTCAAAAGGGGACCGAGATACACTCATTGATTACTGCCCTCTTGTAACCCATTTCCTCTGGCAAGGTTCCACCTCCTGTTTCAGAAACTTCCTGAAATAGCTTCACTAGCTGGAGAGCAAATATTTGAACACATGAGCCTGTGAGGGGACATGTTATATTCAAATCAATCATCCCACCCCTGTTTCCATAGGCTCATGGCCATCTCATAATGCAAAACGCATCCAGCCTAACTTTAAAAGTGCCTTAGTCCTATAGTTCCAACAGCACCCTCTAGCTCCACGTCCAGCATCTGAGGTCTACAACGGAATCATCTGAGTTGAAAAGTCTCAGGTACCAGTCTGTACAATCAATGTTGTGTCCTCTCTCTTAGGCTGGCAACATTTAAGAACTTTATCTTTCCTTGGAAGACATCTCACGGTCCTGGCATCACCAGCATCATAGGATCACCATGGCAAGTTAGGCTTCATCTTCATAACATCATGCAGTGGCCTTCCGGGCCTCCTTGATTGCAGAAAATCTGACCCTGTCACACGTTTCCTGACTTCAGTGCCTTTCTGAAACCTTGGTACAAGTTTCCATAACCCTATACCTCTTGCACTCTGCGTGACTTCAAACCAAGTACTACATAGGAGATCACATCAAATTCTACTATAAGTACAAGATGTAACCTGGCCCCTTTTCTCCACAATTGCAGGGTCATAGAGAGTCTAGGCGGCTGACCCTGAGGAAACTATTGCTGTAGGTGGTCTTGCTGGGACAAGGAGACCCTTCCCTACCTATTTAGGCCTCTGCTTTTTGAGCACTTTCTTCTTAAATGTAAGTTTTCCAAATGAGTGATATTATTACATGCTGGAGTTTCTCATGAGTGAGGTCTTCCCCTCCAGGTACTTTTCTTATTGTCCCAGTGTCAAATAGGGCAAGGATCCCCTTTAATTGTGCAAATCTTTTTAACAATTATCTCTATTTTTCCTCAGCTACCTGCCAACTCTAAATCAGCTCACACTTCTTTCTTTACCAAACTACATTTTTCACATCTTCTGCTCATCTTTCTGCTCACTGTAAGTTTGGATTAAAGCAGGATAACCATGCCAGAGCCTGAATGCTATGTTGTCTAAAACATTTCCTGTATGGAAGGTAGAGTGATGTCTTAGCAGGTAACTTCACTCATGGCCTACCTGGTTTATTGGAGGGATGATTCTCTCTCATATCATCCCATTAGAGGAACAGGTAGCTTCTACATCCAAGGGCTCTGGAAAGGAACCACTGGCACTAGACAAACCGGAACACTGCTCATCTGCTCTAAGTAACCAGAGAGACCTCGGCAGAGACTAGAGAGAGGAGGTGAAATCGCCTGTGGCCACTCTCTCCTGCATTTCCTCAGCCCCTATGAAGCTGCCACTTCCATTTCAAGAAGTCAAAGATGTTCCTCTTTCATCACAAAAGCTATTCGAGAGGGTTTCAGTCACCATTACTCTGGGGAGTCGATTCTAACTCTTGGGCGTAGCTTTTTAAATTCTATAGTCCCAGTTGGATTCTTCAGCTTCTATTCCCAATCCTAAATCACAAGAAGTGATCCCAGAATTCCTAACAGCAGTTGGCTGGCCAGCCATGAACCTCATGGGATGTGGGAAACTGAGTAGCCTAAGCACAATCAACAAAGATAGCCTACAAAGTTACTGCCTTTCTGACTTCACACCCCAGATACTAAGTCACTCCTTCAACCACTCTGTGATAAGTCACTCGAGCAAGTCAGGGCCATTGCAAAGGTAAATATAACTGACAAAGGGTCCCTCAGTGAAGAAACATATAAAACTGTGATTCAAGGGACAATAAATAAATGGGACTTCAACAATATGCTGTGGACTGAAGGGGAGGAAGGATATGTGGTAATTAGTCAAAGGAGAAGGATGATGGCTTTGGGGAAAAGATGGCTTCTGGTATAACCATCTCAGGATACAAGCAGAGCCACCTGCATGGGCAAACGCACAGTTGTCTAGAAGTGTGTTCAAGAAGCTGCGAGAATCCATGGTACTTTACTTATAGCAACTAAAACTGGAAATAAGTAAAAGATCTGGGGTAAATGGACTAGCAACTGTGGTAAGTTCATACATTAGAACATTGTTTATCCACTGGGACGAGCTCCCAGAGTCTAGTCAAAGATAGGGAGGAATGATAATATGAGCAAAGGGGTCAACGCCATGATGGGGAAACCTACAGAAACAGCTGACCTTAGTTAGTGGGAGCTCACTGACTCCAGACTGACATTGAGAGGACCTGCATAGGACCAAACTAGGTACTTGGAATGTGGGTGACAGTTGTGTGCTTGGGCAGTCTGTGGGGCCACTGGCAATGGGACCAGGATTTACCCCTAGTACCTGAACTGGCTTTTTGGAGCCCATTCTCTTTGGAGGGATACCTTGCTCAGCCTAGATATAGTGGGGAGGGCCTTGGTCCTGCCTCAAAGTGATGTGCCGGACTTGTTGACTCCCTATGGGAAGCCTTATCCTCTGGATGGGGAGGGGTGGGGGGAAAGTGGGGGATCGGGAGGAGGGAAGAGAGTGGGAACTGGGATTGGTATGCAAAATGAAAAAAGATTGTTTTAAAAATAAATAAATAAATAAGGAAGAAAGGAAGGAAGGAAAGAAGGAAGGAAGAAGACAAGCATGTGAAAACTGTACTCTTTCAGAACAAATAAATTCCAAAGCAATCACTGAGCAGGCAGGAGTAGAATGAATGCCATGAGCAAAACAAGGATTCTGGAGAGGTCCAGGGATTCTAGGAGGCTTTGTGGGTAAAGAGGTTGCCAAGGCAACGCTCTGTGAGTTATGGTTCGATAGTAAATGCCCAAACAGGAGGCTCCATTCATGTCATCATTTATCAGTGCCCTGTGCAAGCCTGCATTTGAACACTCGCCGCTACCCGTATCTGCCAGTGCTGATGGTGCGTCCATTCTCTGCTCCGTACTTGTAGGCTTACATATCGGGTTGCATAGCCTGCTCGTGAACTTTCCACTTTTCCTTTCAGGGTTCTACTTTCTACACTTCCTGAAGTGTTATCTCTTAAAAGTCAGAGTGCAGCCTGCCATGATTTTGTTTTCTTAGTCACATGGTGGGGATCACATGAGGACATGAAGGCCTCTAAAGGCATGATCCCTAATTACCTAAGAAGAAGACTCTTACTTTCCTTCGATGTGAAATATGAATTTGAAATAAATGTTTGTAGTATTAAGTCACTGGGATTTGGGTGGGCTGCTTCTTCCTGCCCCATGATCTTGTGTAGCTCACTGTTACACTGAATTAGCATCCCCGTGAGATTGTGAGAGTCCTTAAAACAGGAGTTGTGCATATAGTTTGTGTTTCTGGGACTACCCTATAATACATAGTGAGCAGATAAATGTTTGTTGAGTTAATTAAAAAAAAGAATGTTGCTTATCAATCTTATAGAATAAGCTAAAGCATTTCAAAATCTCAAATGCGAGATGTAGGAGAATGGGCACCGCTGCCTATACCTTGGTCCCATCCTTGGGCCTCAGTGCACAGGCAACTGTGTGAGCACAAGCTGCCAGCTCCTCTTCCCCGAGGACAGTGAGACCTGCTGGCAGCAGTGCTGGCTTCTCCTATAGTGCCACTACACAATGCACAGCGTCCTGTGAAAATTCCAGCCCCATTGGCTTTGAAGGAGTAAGTCACTTCCTTTGGGACGTGGAGAGCAGATGTCAGCTCCTAGGATGGGTCGGCAGGAATAGTCAAGGGCGTCTCCATGTCTATTTCCTGCCTTGCTATGTCTCTCCTTCTGATGCAATCAGTGGAATTCTGAAAATCCAGGGTACCATGTGCCTGCCAGAGATCTCTCTGGGCATCCCATCCTGCTGTGCCCAGGTCTTGGGTACAGTCAGATGCTCTTTTCTCTCCACAGGGTCCCTCTGTGGCCATGTGGCCCAGTCTCCTTCTTCCAGAACCTTGCTGAAACACTATTCCCCAGAGTCGCCATGGCTCCCCACGAGTCTGCACACAGAGTTCCGCACCTGCCATCAGGACTTTGGGTTGCCCTCACTGTTGGAGCTTCCATCAGCACTGATACCACATGTGTGCACTCGCTGATCTCTTATCATCCACCTCTCTCCTGGTGTGTCAGATCTGTGGGACCAGGGGCTATTATTCTTCATGCCTCATTATCAAGGGCTGAGGACTGCCTTCCCAAAACTGATGAAGATTTGTTGAATAGAGACAGACGGAGATGCAAGCCATGAATCTTGAGTGAATAGACAAAAGCAGCCAAAGCCTCATCCTTATAACAGAATCTGAACAGCCATGTGCTGGCTCTCCAAGGACCCCGTCTATCCTGTGAGCCTCTATCCCTCCTCCCACCCCAAAGTCTGAGACTCACAAAATTGGTCCCTGTGGTTTAAAGTCACATAGTCCTCACCTTACCTTCGCCAAGCTCACCCACAGTTCACTGCCTTCCTTTGCTGGGGTTCTCTTGGGGTCTCATAGCCTTCTTGCAATGGGACTGGACTGCTGCAGCAGCATCTGGACTTGATCTTTCACTTATCAACTTCTGAAGTGCTCTCTGCCTCCAGTTTTTTATCACTCTTTGTGTATAGCTCCCTATGTTCCTGCTGGACCAGGGTGCACATTCTCAGTTGCCCCATCACTAACCCCAGGAGCCAATGTCGCCATTGGATTAGCTATAAATGTGAGTTTGGTCCAGGCTCAGAATCTGGGCTTGCACCTAGAACCATGCCACAAGCAAAGAAAACATCCCTTCCCTCCAACAGCACAGGGATAAAGGTACTTTACTCTCAGTTATTTTGAGAAGTGGGGTTTTTTTCTTTTAAAAGATTAAATTACTTTGACAAGATCTGACTGCAAAAGACCAGCTGCCACAGCGGTCAGGGAGCAGTCTATCACTCGCTGGGGCATCTAGGGAGCATCTTGGGTCATGAGGGAGTGAGGCGAAGGCCTTAAATAGATTTCTTGCCTTTCCTTCCAGCAGCAACCACTGACTCATATCAAGAACCCTATAGAAATATTCTCAAAGAATCTGAAAATGATTTAGAGTATAACTTATCCCCTCAAAGAAAATGTATAACAACATACAGAAGAATCCATTTGCCCTTAATTCATATCTGGGGCCTAGAAGGAAGCTATTCAAACATGAAGTCACATCTGTGCTGTGACTTTCAAGCATCATGATGGCCACTTGTGAGTGTGCACTCTCAATGCCTCAGGACAGACTCCAAGGATGGCTGTCAGGAAGCCTGAAAAATATTAGCTCCATGGTTTCCTTTCAAAACTCATCACGGTTTTCATTAGTTAGTTAAGAAAAAAGGAAGGAAGGAGGAAGGAAATAATTCAACAGGTTTATAAAAAGTGATGAATGATTCCTCCAATACTTCAAACACAAAATGCACGAGTCTAATCAAAACACTAGTGAAAAACATGGACCGTCACAAGTTATCAAAGAAATAGAAAACGCAAACAGTAAAGTGTAAAGCTAGTCAGTAGCCAAAGCGTGGAATAAGTCAGGATTGAGGCAGTTTAAAGACATCAGAGGACTGGTCATTCTTACAGGATACTGGTGCAGACTTGTGCAGTCAGGCTTTTAATATATTTATACATACAGACATAGGCATAAATATATAGATCTATTATTTGTGTTTTGGAGACAGGTCTCATGCTTTCCAAGCTAACTGCATTTCAACTCATTGGAGAGTTAAAGATAGCGTTGTAGTCTTTATCCTCCTGCTTGCTGGGGACTGAAACCAGGCTTCACGCATGCTAGACAAGCACGCTGCCAACTGAGATCCATCCATGCCCAAAGACAATATTTATCAGTACATTCTGTATATAAGAAAAACAGAGATAGCAGCAGTAACAGATAGACTAACCAAGTGTAAAGACATAGTGTGGCTATTAATTTTAATATTTATGAAAAGTTTTATGCCTTGGGAAAATACTTGTCTCTAATGTTTGAGCGAAAATAAAGAATACAAAATACATTGACAGTGTAATCATATTTTTGCCAAAAACATAAGTTTAAATTAAAAAAACTATATGTTTAAAACAAAGTTCATAGAGCTAATTAGTAAGTTTGGGAAGTGTGAAAGATACAAGATGAACATTTAAATCAACTGTGTGTGTGTAAATATATCATATATGTATGATTTGGGAACTCAACACGATACTATTTATAAAAGCATCACAAAATATAAAGGCTCAAAGTATATTGGTACACACATATATATGTTACATGTATCTACATAAATATATGTATACATACATACATACACATGGAGGGGCTGATGAGATGGTTCAGTGGGTAATATTGCACGCTACACCAGCCTGGTGAGTTGAGTTCAATCCCTGGTCAGATGCGGTAGCAGGGTTTTGTCATCCCAGCACTCGACAGTGAGGTGGGAAGCTGAGCCAGAAGCCTAGAAGCCGTGACCTGACCTGAATTACACAGCAAGGCAGAAACCAGAGCAATCCTGCTCAAAGCCAAGGTGGAAGGAGAGAAACATCTCCTGAAACTTGTCCTCTGCCCTCCACATGCACACCTGGCTTTCCTGTACCCACACAGACACACACACACACACATACATCATATATAAACATACATAATAATAATATAAATAAATATTTTTAAACTTTAGAAATACATAAATATAAATACATATAACATAGAGATAAATCAGATAAAACACACAATAGCTTTGTGTTGAAAATGTAAAAACACGTTGAAAGAATTTAAAGATTCAATAAAGTGGAAAAGATGTATACCTTATTCCTGGCTTGGGACCTTCAATGCTGTTAAGCTATCAATTCTCCCAAAATTGGCATATGCACGCAATGTGATTCCAGTCAAAATTCCAACAGGGTTTTTACAGAAACTGATGAACTCATTCTAAAATTTGTATAAAATACAAAGAACAGAGGATGCCCAGCAATTCAGGTGGAGAATATAGACAGCCTAATGCCAAGACTTCTAGATGTCGCTCTTGGGCCAGTGTGAAAGTGAAACCGGGAGACCGATGGACATAAACATGTGCAGCACTGGCTTTTTATCAAGGCGCAAAGGTCATTCCCTAGGAAGGGGACAGTATCCTCAAGAAACAATGCTGAAGCCAGTAGCTCTCCACATATAACACCAAGACAGAGCATAGACCTAATTGTGAGGCCCAGGACATCCTGACTCTAGAAGAATATAACTGGAGGAAATACATCTGAATGGACACTTCACCAGAGGAGACTCGTGGATGGCAAACAAGCAGGTGAAAATGTCCACTCTTATCATTTTCTTTTATGTTGCTGCAATAAAACACCATGACCGAGGAAGTGTATAGAAGGAAGCGCTTGTGGTCCCAGAGACAAAGTCCGTCCATCCCAGGGGAGGCAACAGCAGGGCAGAGCAGGAAGCTCAGACCTCACTTCTTCAACCACAAGAACAAAGCCTAGAGAAAGAATGAAGTGAAGTGCGGGTGGGGCTGTAAACCTCAAAGCCCAGTGCTGTACTTCTTCCAGAAGCCTCACCTCCTAAACTTCCCCAAATAGCACCTCCGTTCCATGACCAAGGGATTCTACACAAACCTTATTCAAATAGCAAAACATATTAAAAACACAATTAAATACTACCAAACACCTATTCAGATGGTTAATTCTCAAGGTAGTAAAGTCATTAGAATTCTCACACACTGCTGGTAGGAATATAAAATGGTACAGTTGTTTTGGAAAACATTTTGGTAAAGTCCTAATGAACTAAACACACACCCGATGTATGATACTCTTGGGTGTATTCACACAAGAAATGAAAGTGTATGTGCACACAAAGGCAGAATAGACACACTTGATCAGTAGTCGGTAAAACTAGAAACAGCCTAGATGTCTACCTCAGAGGGAGCAGAAAAGTCACATTGCTTTCTTACCCGAGAATGCTGGTTATTAACACAAGGAAATAAATTAGTGAGGTACACTAAAACCTGGATAAACTCCAAGGTAAGGGAAAGAAAGACATTTTAAAAACACAAGCTACATGATTTCCCTTAGGAAATTCTAGATAATGCCAACCAGCCCCTGGTAATAATGGCAAATCTGTTCTTGCCTGGGGACTGTGATACAAAGATGCACGAGGAAGATTCCATGGCGCTATCTGTGTTCACAGGTCATTTCAGTGAACCGGGACAGTGCCAAATCCTTTCAGACTGTACAGGTAATTATATACACTTTATTCAGTGAGCCGGGAGAGCGCCAAATCCTTTCAGACTGTACAGGTAATTATATACACTTTATTCTATGTCAACTTTTAAAACTTTCTTTCTCCTTTCTTTCATTTGATTTTATGTGTGGGTGTTTGCCAGTATTGTATGTCTGGACACCACGTGGGTACAGTATCTGAGGAGGCCAGAAAAGGGCATCATATTTCCTGGAACTAGAGTTATAGACAGCTGTGAAACAGCATGTGGGCGCTGGGTATTCACATGGGCCCCTGGAGGAGCAGCCAGTGCCCTCAGCTGCCGATCCCTCCCTATTTTATGTCACTTTTACTTTAGAAGGAATAAAGTGAGTGTTCTAAAAGTGGATTCTGGTCAAGATTGCACAGTTCTATAAATCCAGACCTCTCCCCCCACAAAAAAAAATTGCTGAATTATGTACTCAGAGTGGAATGATTTTCTGGTATGTAAAGTAATTTTTAAAACTAGATGGAATATGCTCATTTGTTCAAATCTAATAGCTTGGGTATGTCAACTGAAAAACATCGCTCCTCAAAGGGATTAAGAGACGGATTATTCAGAAGCCAAATAAAAGTAAGTGATCATGGATCTAGGCTACGCCAAGTTCCATGTTCCAACATGGAGGCAGTTCCGTTTATTTATGGTAACAGGACAAAGAAATCCATAAATCAAGACACCTTTCAAATACACTGCTGTATACAAGGCAGGGACTGGGAGCAAGATGGGGAAAGTTCTGCTATTGGCCTCAGCTGCCTTCAGACAAAACTCTAACACTTAGACTGGGGGGCAGCTAGGGTTTTGTTAAGTTTATACATTCAAAAAGCTTTTTAAAATCTGTTGGTCAGAATGTTTAGCAGGATATTATGCCCAACACAGAGTGGGACAAGTAATGGCTAGGCTAAAGATGGCGCAGGATCAACTGTAATTAGTCTCTGGGCTGGCACCACCCCAGCCTCTCCACATCTCTGCAGTTCCAACAGCTGATTGCCCTACAAAGACAGCTTCCCTTCAGGGATTCACACCCACAGGTAGTACAACCTTAATGGGAGTCTTTTGGTGTGTCCTTTATTATTTTTCATAATTTCCTTTTTTCCAATTAAGAAAAGGAAAACCAGTTTTTGGAATTAATATTTTGTTTGTTCAACCATGAAGTGCTTCCAATTCATATGACGACTGTCAGCTTAGTGGCTTTGTTTAACCTGTGCCTCTGTCGGCAGCATCCTACAGAGGCACAAGGTGACACACGGTGGCATGAGCGGCCCTGGGAAATGAGCAGACAGCATTTGGAAAGCAATCCTCTGAGTTCCCCTATCTACCTAATAGTCACAGTGCTTTCTCTCAGGCCGAGCTGGCACACAAATCAGGGGCTGGCAAAGTACCGAACAGATTCAGTAAATAGAGTTGTGTCGGAATGCAGTTACACAAACTCATTTGCATGCTGGAATCTGGTTCTCCCATCACAACAGCAGAATTGGGGAGTCGTGACAGAAATGGGGTAGCCCACACAGCCTAAAATAGTTAATATCTAGCCTTTTATAGAAAACACGTGTAGCCCTTTATTAGGAAGAATGACAGTCATTAGGTGTTTGCTGTGTTCTAGGTAGAAGCTGTTTCCACACAGAATCTTTTCAGTTTCACCTTCAATAGAGTTGTAAGTCGCAGCTAGAACCCACAGAGGTTTGAGTGAGCTTCCATTGCATGCATTTCTCAAAAAGTCACTTTTCTGTTTTTTTAAAAAAAAAATGTTTTTAGACAGTTACTACATATAGCCCTGGCAAGCCTGAAATTCAGTATGTAGATCACACTGGCCTTGAACTCACAGAGATCCACCTGCCTCTGCCTCCAGACACTGGGGTTAAAGGTTCGTGCCCCCACACCTAGCTTACATGTTATGTTTTTTAACAGGCAAGCTCATGTACAATAAAAATAGATTTGCGTGGCCAGGCATGGTGGCGTAAGCGTGTATTCCCTGCACTCAGGAAGGGCAGCTCTACAGCATACGTGGCCAGCCAAAGCTGCATAGTAAGACTCTGCCTCCAAGGAAGTTATGAAAGTAAACGTGAAAACTATTTATATAAAAATAAAATTCATTTGTTAAGTCGATATTTACAGGGGTAGCAATTTCTCGAACATCCGATTTATAAGGGTATGGAGCTCAAGCATTATTTTAGTTGAAGTCTAATCATGTAGGAATAATATGATAGCAAATAACTGTTGTTTAAAGATTGCCTTCAGGAACTGTGCTGCACGCATCATTTCTGCTCTCCAACACTAACAAGAAGTTATTCTCCCCAGTCCAGAGATTCCGAAGATCAGCTCCTGTCTGGGTGCAGCTCAGCTGTGCACTGAAGTCCTGGGTTCCACCCCAACCTCCCATACTCAGGTATCATATTCTCTGCTTTAGGAGGCAGGCAGCTCGCTGGCTGTCTCGGTTACTTTTCTGTCACTGTGAGAAGATGCTGTGACCAAGGCAGCACAGAGAATGAAGGGTTAGATGGAGCCTAGTGTTCCAGACGGTGAGTCCATTTCACGTCAGGGCAGGGAGCACGGCAGCAGGCACGGTGCTGTTGCAGTAGCGTGGTGCTCACATGGGGTAGGAGGTCCTTCTGTTTGTGAGTTGCTTTCATTGGTTAATGAATAAAGAAACTGCCTTGGCCTAGTTGATAGGGCGGAACTTAGGTAGGCGAAGAAAACAGAACTGAATGCTGGGAGGAAGAAGGGCAGAGTGAGAGAAACCATGGATCCTCTGCCTGAGATGGATGCCAGTTAGAATCTCTGGTAAGCCACTGCCACGTGGCAATACACAGATTAATGGAGATGGGTTAAACTAAAATGTAAGAGTTAGCCAATAAGAAGTTAGAGCTAATGGCCAAGCAGTGTTTTAATTAATACAGTTTCTATGGTTATTTCGGGTGTAAGGTAGCCGGGCAGCTGGGACAAACAAAGGGACCCTCTCCTTGTAACACTCACATCCTTATCTGGAAGTAGGACACACACACAGACACAGACACACAGACACACGCATGCACACAGACTAACAGACACACTCATGCACATGCATGCACATTCACACACACACATACACACAGACACACACGCATGCACACACACAGACACACAGACTAACAGACATACTCATGCACACACATGCACACATGCACACACATAGACACAAACATGCAGGCATACAGACACACGCATGCACACAGACACACACACACACAGAGAGACTAACAGACACATTCATATGTGTATGAGTAGCATACAAGTGTCTATGACTCAAGAAAATATGAGTTGAAATTTTCTAAATATTTTTGGAACTGTGAGCGGAGGAAATCATAAGAGCATCCTCAATGAAAAGGAAGCTCATTCAGATTTCCATCTTCAGTTCTCATCACTAATTGCCTGCCATGGGATGGCAGGAAAAGACACATTATCTGAAAAACACAGGGAAAGTATGTTGCGTGACATTTCTCCAGTAATTACAGGGAAGACTCAGCAGCCCAGCCAGCTGTTTAATTTACCTCTTGGGATGATTAAGTCACTGCCAGGAAGCACCTTCCAGGTAAACAAGTACAGAGTGACACAGCCATCTCTTTGGGCACTTGAAGAAGCACCATCTCCATGGTAACACCTGGCACAAGTGGAGTGATGTCATATGCTGTAAGTAGTCAAAATCTACAGTTATTGAAAGGATGGCAATATAATTCTATAAGATAATAATGGACCTTTATTATTATACGATACTGAACTGACAATTTCAAATGTATCTTCTTGGGTAATCTTCAGAACAACATGTGAACGGTGCTTTAGTTATTCCAGTTTAAAGCATTTTCCTTTGTAAACACTTCACTTTACTAGTCAGCTAACAATAAGAATGTTTTTTTAAAAAAAACACAGATTTACTTAGGCTAATAGACCTAGCTTTTTTTAGAGTTTCCTGGTGATACAGTAAAGGAAATATGGCAAGTGACCAGACTAATACCTGGGATTTCATTTTCAAATAAAAGGCGGGGGAGCTCAGTTGATAGAATGTTTGCCTACTATGTGCAGAGCTCTGAGTTCAGTCTCAAGTTCATCCTTGAACACACAGAAAGTTCACAGCCAGTCTGGGATACATGTCTCAAAAAAATTGTGATTAAAATAATATTCAGTGTTCTATGGTCAATGACCACTCAGCCCAATATTCAAGTGGCTCATAAAAATTCAGACTAGTGTATCAGATGTTCAGGTACATCTAAGATGATCATGTAGGTCTCTTTGGGGAACTAGTTCTGTGATCCCAGAAAAATTACTCAATCTCACTACTGTTCTTCCTTATCTATTGATAGGAGCTCATAACGCTTCTGTTAGAAACAAAGAATAGCTGGGCAGTGGTGGTGCACACCTTTTATCCCAGCACTCGGGAGGTAGGGACAAGTGGATCTCGGTGAGTTTGAAGTCAACTTTGTCTACAAAGTGAGTTCCAGGACAGCCAGGGCTACACAGAGAGAGCCTGTCTCAAAAAAAGAAAAAAAGAAAGAAAGAAAAAAAGAAAGAAAGAAAGAAAGGAGGGAGGGAGGGAGGAAGGGAGGGAGGGAGGAAATTCTGTGTCACACAAAGCACAAAAGAACACAAAGAACACACAAACAAAGCAACAGTGGCCTGGCAACTCTTTTTGCAAAAAGGGTGTGCCAGGACTCACAATGGACTCACAACATCTCCATGGGCAACATAGCTCCCATTTTTTGTCCCTGATGTTGGTGAACTGGGTCTTATCCCACTGGAAGAAGGTTGATTTTCACCAATGTGATTGGCTAATCACTGCAAAGGGAAAGGTTCAGGAAAAACGAGCTAGTTGGACTAACTACCTTAGATTTTAAAAGCAAGATCATTTTTCACACTTACAGCAGTTACCGAGGCAAGAAAAGGAGATAATGCAGAGAAAGACCTGAACACTCTCTAGGTGCTCAGTCACTGCCAGCTATAGCAGTGATTGCTATTATTATGACTTCTATTATCATGTCTGACTCCACAGTTATAGGCTAGGTCTGTAAAAGACTTTAGGGTATTCTCAGAGCCACCAAAGAATGATGACAGTAAATAATGGCATATATAGGGGTATTTCATGGTCAAATATATTTCATCATTACCAAAGTCTATGAATGTAGAAATTACATATCTGATTTTCTAATAACCAGAATTTCCAATCACACAAAACACCTTATTCTCTAGACATTAATCAACCAGTAGTTACACACCATATCTATGCTTTGATTGGAGCTTTTTTCTCTGGTCATAACAAGATGCTGTTCTTGGACTTTGTTCCTGTTGCCATGGCAACTAGACTGGGCTAATAGATTAGTAGTTAGGTCTTTAATAATGGTAATAGAGCTATAGACTCTCCCAGGGGAGGATCAGAAAACCCTACCTGGAATTCTAGCTATAACTCTCCCCACCCCACCACAAGTGATCCTGGGAAAGGCAAGTCAAAGGCTGATTAAAGGCTAAATTCCATGAGGCAGTGTCCATCAGTCAGTCTTTTCAGGGGTGAAACTTTACAGTGGTATAGCTATTTGGGGTCACATCATGTGATTTACATTGGGTAGCCAGGTACCATAAATAGCATAGACTGCTTATTGACTGTCCCAGAGAAGGCTGCAGGGAGGTATGAAAAATGCCCATGATAAGTAAGAAACCCCCCTCCCACCAAAAAAAAAAAAAAACTCAGCAAGAAATTTGGGGATATTTTATCTTGATCAACAGTTGGGTGCCCATCTGGGGTGACTGGTTATTTTCTTATATCTCCCCAGTAAAAGTCAATGCAACACTAGGTTAAACATTACAGATAATAAAGTCATACTTTTTCTTAAAAGAAGAATTTGTGAGCCTGGGATGCTGGTTCAGTCTGTAAAGTGTTGACCTGAGTTCAGATTCCCAGTACCCACATAGAAGAATCAAGTATGGTGGGGTGTGCTTATAACCCCAGCCCTGGAGAGGTAGAGACAGAGGATCCTGGGGACTCGCTGGCCAGCCAGACTAGCAACCAATGAATCTCAGTTTCATGAGAGTACCCGTCTCAAATATATAAGTAGGAGAAGCAACTGAGGAAGAGACTGAAGATCAGCCTCTGGGCTCTACACACACACACACACACACACACACACAAATGCCCAACACACATTGAAATGAATGCCATTGGGAAACATTATTACGAACTGTGTACACTGGATGATTGTTAAAACATGAGCCTATAGCTCTGGGCTTGCTCCCGCTCCTGCATCGCTGCATTGTGCCATGTCTCCATGCAGCCCGCTCTGGGACAGAGTCAACAAGCGGTCTATGCTATTAATGGTACCTGGCTACCCATGTTCCTTGTCACATGCATTATGTTGAACTAAATCACATGACGTGAAACTTTCCTCTGTCCCTAAAAGGTTATAAAAAATAAAAATAATTAGACTATAAACAAAATCAAAAAAAGAAGCAACTAGACTTTCTTTTGTTTTGGAGATCAGTCTGAGACCCCCCTCAGAAGAGACCTCATGGGGATTTGGTCCAGAAATGAAGGCTGCTCGTTGAAGGGGCTCCCCTGGTCTAGCCCAGGCCCCATCTCTCTCATTGCAGGAATCTGTCTCCCTTTCTTTCCCTCGCATCCCAATGCTCTCGTTCTCATTCCTCATTAGAATTTTTTTTTAAATCTTATTTTGTGTTTAGAAGTTTCTCATGTGCATGTATGTCTGTGTCCCATATGCATGGCTGCTGCCTGTAGGGGCCAAAAAAGACTCTGGATCACCTGGACCTGGAATTACGGATGTTGTAAACTGTCATGTCCGTGCTGAAAACTGAACCTGAGTCCTCCGGACGAACAGCCAGTAATCTTGACCACTGAGCACCCTTTCCGCTCCCTCTTTATCATTCTGAACGAAGGCCCCTCACAAGCTTTAAGGGGAAGGCGCTCCTTTCCTTTAAGAGCCCATGCTGCTTTGGTCTCCAATTTGTGTTGTTTCTGTCTAATACCCTCCTCCCACCTTTGAAGTCCAACCGTGACTTTTGAGGTAATAAACCTCATTCCAGAAGGAATTTGAGTGCCAGACAACTGACACATGGAGTACGGGCAGACGGCTGCTGTACTTAATAGTGCTAAGGATACATTAGGTGGGCTCAGCAGTTATAGCAAACCTCCCACTCTGGTGGGGGGTGATAATGGGGAGAGCTGTGTTTGGGAGCACTGAGAATGTGGGAGACTCTGTGCCCTTTTCCAAACTTTGTGTGAACCTAAAACTCTTTTTTTTAACCTATTGTTAATTTTTAATCATTTTTAAGATTTATTGTTAATTTCAAATCCTCTGAAAAAGCATTACATACCCTTAACTGCTGAACTCTTAACTCCAGTTCCAAAATCATTTTTTTTGAACACTGGACCACAATTTAGGAGAAAATATATGTAAAATATATGTTTGGCAAAAGATTTATACCCATGAGACATATAATATAGTTCTTTCAACTTGTGGGTTAAGGGTTTAGCCTAGTGGTAATATACTTCCCTAGGTTCGGTTGCACATGTGCACACACACACACACACATGCGCCAATCTACCTTCACCATAATTAAAATAAAATAAATTAATAAAATAATAAAATAAAATACTAATTTAAATTAAATTAAAATACCCTGAAACTTTCACATGTTGCTCCTGGGAATACAAAGTCGTACAGTCACATTTGGGGGCTATATGGTGAATTTATTCAAGATAAACATACATTTGCCACCATTTAAGAGTTGGCAATTCCATCCTTCAGCTACCTAAAAGGGATTAACATACATGTTGACGTCACTGGTGCTAGAGAGCCTCTCAAGTAATCGGCAGGGACAGTAGGAGAAAAGATGTTGCATAAATACCCAAGCAAACGTCGGGCATGATAGAAACTTCCTGTATTCTGATAGCGATGCTAACTGCATGACTGTACACATCTGCCCAAACACACCAAATGCAAGCCTTAAAGTTGATAGACCCTACCATGTACTGGAACTCACACCTCACTACATCTGTGCAAAAAGCAAGAAGCAACGGTCAGTCCTCACTGCCAACTAGATTTGAAATCACCTAGGAGCCATGCTTCTGTGCACGTCTATGAGGCCATTCCCAGGCAGGCAGTGATGGGGGAAGACCTGTCCCTAACGTGGAGGGCATCGTCCCATGGACTGGGGATCCTATATTAAATAAAATGAAACGGAAATAGCTGAGTGCCGGAGCTCATCCCTCTCTGCTCCCCGACTGTGACACAAGGTGACCTCACACTCCTTCCGTGCTGCCGTGTCATTACGGACTGAAGCCAGATTGACCCTCTGTAAAGCAGCTTTGCTTGGGTGCTTTGTCATAGCAACAAGAAAATAGCACCAAAAAAAGCAGGGAACTGGTAGCGAGAAGTGAGGGAGGAGTGAGGCTGCTTCTGTGATAGACCTGACCGTGGGGATCCTGCATCTTCAGAGTTGGCTTGCAGGAATATTATGGCAGAGCTTTTGAAATTTTGGACCAGAGAAGCTCTAGAATTGTGTGGAGAGAGTTTCAATGTCCATTCCAGTGGGAGTGTGAAGTCTAGAGAAATGCAGACAAAGGGAGACCAGTTCCGAGCCTTCAGAAGGCAACAAGCACGATTCTGAACTAAGCGGGAAGCCACTGGGACTTCGTTCTGGCAAAGAAAGTGACTGTGTTCTTCTTGTGCTCTGAAAATTGGAATGAAGCTGAATTCAAAAGCAATGCGCTAAGTAGTCTGGCAGGAGAGATGTCAAAACATCACAATATTTGGGCTGTGGCATGATTGTTGTTCACAGTGTTATTGTAGTTAATAGGAGAATTCAGAGGAGGAAGGTATGAAAATGGGCAGCTAGGCAAGGAAAGGGGTGTGAGCGAGTTTAAAGATGCAAACACGGCAGATGTGGCAAAGAAGCTGTAACTGTTAAAAAAAAATCAGTGCTATTAAGAGAAATACACTTTTCACTGAGACAATGAGAAAGGTGGTCTGAGATTAAGATCCCATTCAACAAAGACTGAAACTAACTCTCTCTCTCTCTCTCTCTCTCTCTCTCAGACACACACACACACACACACACACACACACACACACACACACGTTTTTTGAAACAGGATTTCTCCATGCAACAGCCCTGGCTGTCCTGGAACTATCTCTGTGGACCAGGCTGGTCTTGAACTCAGAGACCCAACTGCCTCTGCCTCCAGAGTGTTAGGATTAAAGATGCGCGCACACACACACACTCACACCAACCTACTGTCACCGTAATGGCTAAAATTTAAAACAGGGTTCATAGCTAATAGATCGCCTTCAGTCTCAGAAAAGACTTTGGATCTGGGGCTTTTAAACAGTTTTAGAACTGTTAAAAAGTGTGGGGAGGGGCCTCTTATTGATGCATAAATGCATTTTGCATTAAGAGATAGCCATAAACATGTGAAGACCAGCAACTAAATTTCACAGTTAAAAAAAATTTCATTTGGGCATATTTGGGTTGCCCTTGAATTTTTGTTTTGTTTGATTTTTAATTTTATTATTTATTTATTTATTATGTGGGGTATTTTGCCTGTATGGATGTCTGTGAGCACAGCGCTCAGTGAGTCCAGAAGAGGGCATCACATACCCTGGAACTAGAATTAGAGCTGACCCTGAGTGACCATGTGGGTGCTAGGAATTGAACCTGGGCCCTCTGGAAGAGTAGTCAGTGCTCTGAACCAGAGTCATCTCTCCATCCCCTCTACTTGACTTCTGATGGTTAATCTTGACTGTCAGTTTGACAGGATTTGGAATCACTGGAAGATACACCTCTGGGGGTGTTTTCAAAGGCGGTTAATTGAGAAGTCTCAGGTTGAATGAGGGTGCTATTGTCCCACGGAATGAGATCCCAGACTTAAGAAAAAAAGGAAGAGAACACCGGTAGCTCTCTCTGCTTTTAACTACAGGTGCAGCAGGACCAGCTACTTCATGATATCACCCGAGCCTTCACCACCATGGCGACCTCAAACTGTGAACCAAAATAAACTGTGACTTCCCTGTTTTTGTCAGAGCAACAAGAAAAACAACTGGCATATTGGTTAACTGACAACGTAAGGTGCCCGGTGGTCATTGCCACACACTGCTTCTCACAGTAACTGAAGACAGGCTTAAAGACGGAAGGAAAGGCAAGGCGGTAATGAACACATACTAAGTGTCTTCACTGCAGTTCTTATTTTTTCCTTTTATAAACATTTTTAATTTTTTTATATAGCATTCATTTATTCAGTGCATGGGGGGTGCACACATTTCATCATGAACGTATGGAAGACAGGGGACAGCATTCAAGAGCCAGCTGTTTCTTTCACCATGTGAGTCCTGGGGACCAATCATTTTACCCCCAAGCCACTGTGCTGGCCCTCTATAAACATATATATTTTTTAAAACACAACAGCCAATCCTGGCATAGTACTTAAAAGATGAGTTTAATTGGTTATTACTTTATAAAAGAATCTGATCTTTGAAATGCTAATGAATATATACCCCAGTTCCAAGGCTAATAAGGCATGGGTATAACCCATTCTCTGTCTAAGTCAAAGCATTTACATTTTTCCAGATAGCCTTCTGTGTAATATGAATAAACCCATGAGTGAGAGAAACCTTAAACCAGTAAATATCAAAATCAAATTATAAAAAACAATCAACTTACCCTTAGTGTTCTACCAGTAGGAAGACAGCAATCTATACAGTGAACAAATAAGCAATCTGTATAATGGGCAAGTAACAAACAAGGAATCTCAATACTAAGCCATCGTCTTTTATACAGAATTACTTGAATTATCACAGAAGCAGTAATAGTCTTCACAGCAAAGTCATCGTTGGGTGTTCCTGTGAATTTGTGATGCTGTCTTTTCCTGTTTACTCATATGCCTTATTGTGCTCTCAGGGACACTTCTAGAATAGTCTCACTTGACAAAGCACTAATTCTGAGAACTGCCTAGAGAGAATAGAGCTGTCATGTAATATTTAACAGTTCAAAATGGGAATTTAACAGTTCTAAAAGTACATAAGGAGCTAGCATATAGAAATGTCAACTGTGAGCACCAGAATTTGCTGTTGGGAAGAAGCACCAAGAATGGCCTGAATCAAGCGACATCGCTGACCAAGGTAGAACCGCTACCATTTTAATCCATTCTCAACACACAGACAATCCCTATTTTATTAACTCTACAGTCCAGACAGTTTCCTTCAGCTACTTTCAGTGCATCTCATCAATGACAAATATGGTGCCAAAGGGCGGAGAAAAGCTTACTATTAGGACTTAAAAAATAATTCTAGTCGGGCAATGGTGGCGCACGCCTTTAATCCCAGCACTTGAAAGGCAGAGGCAGGCAGATCTCTGTGAGTTGGAGGCCAGCCTGGGCTACAGAGCTAGTTCTAGGATAACCAAGACTGCACAAAGAAATCTGTCTCAAAAAATAATAATAATTCTAAGCTGGGCATGGTGGGAGGCAGAGGCAGGCAGATCTCTTTGACCTCAACATCAGCCTTGTCTACATAGTGAGTTCCAGGAAAGCCAGGGCTACATAGTGAGAGCCTGTGTCAGAAAAAAATAACAAATAATTCTAAACTCTGCAGGGCAGGCTTCAGTGCTTAAAAGCAACATTTTACTAAGGTCTATACCAGCTCTTTATAGCTGTCATGCATCATCACAGCTCAGTGAGAGGCGTTTCAGTAATGTACTCATCAGAAAGAAATTCTGAAAACAGCCAATTACTCATAACCACAAAAGGTAGGCTTAGCACAGCAAGATGGCTCGAGATGCTGCCATGCTCAACAACCTGAGTTTAATAACCAAAAGTCACATACATGCTGGAAGTCAAGAACCAACTCCACAGGCTGACCTCTGGTCTCCACGTGCACAGTGACATACACAGACTCACACACCCACGCGTGTACATAGACCCACCAAATAAATAAATGCAAAATAAAATACAAAAAGAGAGAAAGTGGGCCAATGGGATGGTTTAACAGGTAAAGGCACTTTGTCCATCCTGCTGACCTGAATTCAATTCCCTAGCCCCACAAAATGGAGAGAACTGACCCACTCAGGCTATCCTCTGACACACACACATGTGCACATACAGTACATAAAGATGCACACAAATAGTTAAATAAATGTAACAAAAATGTGTTTAAATCAAATGGCCTTTTCATAAGCTATCAAGTATTCACACAGACACATACGACGGCAAGAAAAAAAATATCCAGAAGGCTGTGAAGAAGGAGTCCGTGTGCACCATTGGCAACAATTGAAATTAATATAGCTATTATGGAAAACAGTACAGAGAGTCCTCAGCAAGCCCAAACAGAATAATTATATGACTTGGTGTCTTAGTTAGGGTTTCTATTTCTGTGCAGAGACACCATGATCATGGCAACTCTTGTAAAGGAAAACATTTGACTGAGGTGGTGGTTTACAGTTCAGAGGTTTAGTCCATTGTCATCACGGCGGGGAACATGGTGACTGGGAGTATGGTGGTGTGCAGGTAGACACTGTGTTGGAGAATTCTACATCTTAATCCAAAAGCAACAGGAGGTAAACTGTATTACTGGGCATAGCTTGAACATGTATAGGTCCTCAAACCCGCCTCCACAGTGACACACTTCCTCCAATAAGGCCATACTTACTCCAACAAAGCCACACCTCCTAATAGTGCCACTTTCCTATAGGGGCTATTTTATTTCAGACCCCCACACTTAATAATCACAATACTGAATATATATCCACAGGATTTAAAGTCACTATGACAGGTGAAATATCATGCTCATTGCAGCATGATTCATGAGACAGTACGGGTTAAGCCTAAGCGCCTATCAGTGGCTGAAAGAGAACAGAATTATTTTGCCTCACAACTTCAGAGGTTCCGGTTTATGGTCAGTTGGCTCCATTGCTTTTGAGGCTGTAGTGAAGCAGAATCTCTTGGTGGGGAGTGGGTGGGAAGCAAGCTGATCAGTCTTGGGGCAGCTGGGAAGCAGTAGGAGAGGAGGAAGAAGAGAAAGGAAGGGGAAAGGAGGAGTGGTGATTACTAAAGGGTGCACCTACAAGGACCTACTTCCTCCACTCATTCCACCTCCTCAAAGATCCACCCTCTCCCAACACTGCCTTCAACACACAGCCTTTGGAAGGCACTGAAGACCCAAACCATGATACTTTTGACTGAGTTGTGCTCAACCACTGAGCTTAAAAAAAAAACATTAGCCTTCAATATGACATATGAATATACACCATCATAATTAACGAGGTTGCCTAGACTGCATAATAGCATTAAGTCAAGTCTACAGTCCTTTAGTCTAGAGCCAAATGTGTCCCGGGATTCAACTGTCCCCCTTTTACAAGTATAATGATTTAATGAGCCATCCTGGTGGGAGCTGGAAAGACAAAAACGCTGAAAGAAATGTAGACAATGGAGGCCAGGTTCATGAGAATTCAGAGGGAAACAAAAACTCTATCAGGTACTTGGTCTGGAACCATTTATGTGATATTTTGTTCAAGGATCTGGCTTCATTTTGCCTGTGTCCTGAGAACTTAAGTGAAGTTGAAGTTAAAGATAATGGACTAATTTGTTTGGCAGAGGAAATTTCAAGACAGGAGGGAATTCATAAGAGTGCTGAGAAAGCAGCTATCAGAACCACTGAAGACCCGATTCATTCAAAGGGAGAGAGCCTAAACTGATGCAGAAGGGGTTCTCAGTTCTTCAAGACCAGCTGCCTGCAGAAGGGTTTCCCCAGGCACCTCGCAACTGTGGTCCAAGAGGCCCAGGCTACGTGTCAATCTGGCAGCAGAGCCTGGCAGTGGTATCCAGTGGTAGTGGTTTTCAAGGCCTGAAAGATGTGATTGAGGGGGTCATGAGTCTTACACCACAGTTTTAGAGAGCAGCTGAGGCTAGGCAATGTATGGCAAGGTCAGCGTCCCTACAAAGAAGCCATTATAAGAGGGAAAACCCACCCGCTGTGAGAAACACCAGTGCCTGGACTGGTATCTGGACTAAATGGAGAGAGAGAGCTGAGCAGTGGCATGCATTCATCTCTCTCCACTTCCTGCTTGTAGATAGGAGACAAGGAGCTTCAAGCTGCTGCCACTTTGAGTTCTCAGCCACGATGGACTATGCCCTTGAACTATGGATCAAAACAAACCCTTCTCCCTTAAGTTGCTTTTGCCAGAGTATTTCACCACAGCAACAGACAAGAAACTAAGCTCAGCTTGAAACCTTCTAGCCCAGATGTTGTTTGTCACACACATGTGACTCCAAGAAACATGACTATTCTAGTATGTGAGACCAAATGATGGGATGAATAATAACCTGATATCTCTTGTGAAAAATTCTTCCTAATGATCTTGTTACAAACTGATTGTCCCCACCATAATATCAGTTTAGTTCTAATGAGCCAAATACTGTAACAACATCATATCTGAGAATTTTATTATATAAGTAAAATGTTCTCTTACTGTTTCTCTTAATTTTTTAAATTTTTTATTGATTTTTATTGAGCTCTACATTTTTCTCTGCTCCCCTCCCTGCCTCTCTCCTCCCCGCTTCAACCTTCCCCCAAGGTCCCCATGCTCCCAATTTACTCAGGAGATCTTGTCTTTTTCTACTTCCCATGTAGATTAGATCTATGTAAGTCTCTCTTAGTGTCCTCATTGTTGTCTAAGTTCTCTGGGATTGTGGTTTGTAGGCTGATTTTGATTTATGTTTAAAAACCACTTATGAGTGAGTACATGTGATAGAGACAATTATCACATTTCTCTTAATTGTAAAACAGGAAAGTACTTCAAATTCATAGCTTTAGTATAATCTAAGCGTATCTATTCACAAGAATGAATGTCTTGGCTGTAGAGAGTGTCTCAAGGTATGCTCCTGAGACGCTAGATGCTAAGTCAGGATTTGAGAGTAGACAGTTTTCAAGGATTGTAGACTATGTACTCCTGTCTTTAGGAATTCTCCACCCAACGTTGATGCACTCATAGATTTCCCTTCTGAAGTCACACACATGATAGACTTCAGAACTTTGTGCAGATGCTCACCTCCAAGAAATACAATTATTCTTAGGTAGGAGAAATGGGTTAAGGCCTAATACACATTACACAGGCCCTTTTATCAATGAGGCTTTTCTTGGCCACATCTCAGACACCATATGGCACAGTCACCCTCAGCCGGTATACACAAGTAAGTACACCTATATGATGAATTTGGATGTGAAAGATGATCATGTGTGTGAAAACTTGGAAGGCCCAGCCACCGCAGTGTTTGGAAGGTTGTAGAACCTTTAGAAGATGAGGCCTTGCTAGAGAAAAGGGTCACTGGGAGTAGAGGGCATGAGATCCTTATGCTCACAGACTAGAGAACCAGGAATGTCAAACACACAGGGTTGTTTCTTCAGCTGCAGAGATGGATAACCTGTTTTCTGCCCAGAAGGCTGGGAATGGGTATGGCTAAGAGCCTGGTGATGTCTGTGCTATCTGTAGGGCCAGGCCACATCTGGCTCCTCCAGGCTCTTACGTTTATCTCATTCTCCCTAGCCCAGTGCTTCTTAACCTTCCCAATGGTGCGGCCCTTTAATACAGTTCCACATGTTGTTGTGACCCCAGCCATAAAATTATATTTGTTACCACTTCATAAATAGAATTTTGCACTGTTATGAATCATAATGCAAACATCTGATATGCAGAATGATATATGACTCCTATGAAAGGGTTGTTCAACCCCAAGAGGTCATGACTCAGGTTGAAAACCACTGCCCTGGACCCTTAGCTTGAGCGCTGTTTCTCAGTTGATAGAACCCATCTTTATGGAAGAAGTCTTATGAACTTTGAAAAGAGTTTCAATGTAATCATGTCTTAAGTTTTGGTGTACGTACAGGATTGAGTTACTTATCATCAGGAAACTTTTTTCCAAAATTGTGCTGTGCTTAACTATGCCTAAAACAAACTGCCCAGAGTCAGATTCTGGAAGTTTAGACCAACACCAGCTACTGAGTCTTGTTGAAATGGATTTCCTTCTTGCCTCATGGGATCAACACTCTGATGCCTGACGTTTGTGGAGATGCCCCACCTCCCAACTGGGGGCAGGCCTTGAGGCTTCTAGCCCAACCCCACTTCCTGTCCAGTCTCTACTTCCTGATCTACCCAAATATGAGCGAGTGGTCTCCTGTCACAACCTCAAGCAATTATGGCACTATGTCTTGCCCACCATGATAGACTAGACCCTCGAACCATGAGCCCAAACCCATCCTTTCTCAAGTTGCTTCTTGCCAGGTACTTGTCCCAGCAAGAGAAAAGGGAACTAATAAGCCAGCATATGATTGGCTTCTCTTTCACTCCTTTATTTTGTGTTCTGTGAACTGTTTTGACCCAGATTGCTCAGAACCAGATGCGTAAGTAGTGGTGTTAGACATGCAACAAGCCTCACTCACCCTCCAAATTCTAGGGGAATCAGTATGGAAGTGGGAAGGTAAGATCTCTTTGATATCATTATGGAATGAGTCAGGAGTGTTGAGGGTAAACATCAGCAGGCCTTTGGGATTGGCAAAGGAAGCCCCTTGACCTTCTGAGGATGCCCTACATGAGCCTATAACTCAGAAAGGCTGAGCAGCAACTATATGAGTGGAACCAGGAGGAGTGACGCCTGAGACCAGGTATGACTTCAGGGTATCTGAAGAGATCAAAAAGCTGTTCACAAGTCTGCCACTCTACAAGAGTTCCCTGCCAATATCCCCTACACCATGCCAAAGGGAACAAAGGCCTTCCCTGTGTCCCTGACCATCAAAGGACTCAGTATTGAAGCTTCCTGTCTCAGCCCCTCCCATCGGAACACTCAAGGTTCTCTGATCACATACACTTGCTCTCCCCTTCCTCCCTTGCTGGATCTCCATCACCACCAACCACCTGGCACAGGCCAATCTTGGGTGTTGCAAGGTAAATGTGAAGGAAGCAGAATCTGAGTGTGACAAGGACACACCCATAGCCACTGGAGCATGATCTGTCGCAAAAAAAAAAAAAAAAAAAAAAACCAGAGAAAAAAAAATGAAACCTCCATAAAACAAGAACAGGAGCAGTTTCACGGTGTGTAAACTCAGGGAGTCCAGCACATGCGTGAGCTGAGTGAGAGATGATATATTTTGGAAATAATGAGGTGCTATCTGTTATGCTTTGCTTACTTAAGACAAAAACTATTTCATTCAGGATACATATTGGATACAGTAGGCAGCTGGCCTGAAGTGCTTGCCTCTTCTCAGGCCTACCTACACTGCCACTCAGCGCAGTTCCTCCTGACACATGGTGAGCAGCCACCTTGTACCAAAGGCCCTTAGGGACAGGGGACATGGAGGACATAAGAAACAACAACTTCCCACAGGAGCTCATGCCCAGCAGGACATTAACAGGTCATTAACACAGAAGCCCTATCACTGAAAACTTCCTAAGTTTACTTCACTTTTAAAAAAAAATCCATCACTCAAGCTGGAAGGTGATGACACTCACCTTTAAGCCAGCACTCAGGAGGCAGAGGCAGGTAGATCTCTGAGTTCAAGGCCAGCCTGGTCTACAGAGATAGTTCCAGGACAGCCAGGGTTACACAGAGAAACCCTGCCTTAAAAAAAAAAATCCAACACTCAACAACATGATGACCTTCCCTAGTAAGTGAATTTCCAAAGGCTTGCTTTGGAGGGCTCTCAAGCAACCATTGATCTGGCTATTAAAATAAGCTCAGATTGTCTGGATAAACAGCAGTGTAAGTGGAAAGGTCAGAAATAAAGTCAAGAAGGAAAGTATCTAAAGCAAGATTCTGTCTTCACAATTTTTAAAACAAAACAAAATAGAGGAAGTTTTATTAGGCTATTTTTATCAAACATCCCATCGATTGACTCTCTCCTTCCACAAAGCATTTGGGTGTTAGTAAAGGTGAGCCTTGTCAGAAACATTACAGTTTAGTTAGAGGGAGGAGGCAGGCATATAAAATATTAAAAGATATGGAATAATAAAATATCATTTAGATGCCAGAAAATCACAAGTGTGCATGAGCTTAATGGCTGACTGAAACAGATCAATGCTTCTGCAATTTGCCAGGAAAGAAATGCTATGAAGATTTCAACAAGCAGATTAAAGATCTTAGCAAGATCTTGAAGGATGAGTAAGATTTGGACACAAAGCATTATGAAAGTAAAGATGATCATATAAAAACTACAGTAGGGAAAGACCACCACTTTACTAAAGCTAAATTCTTCCTAACTGCATCCTTAATGCTTATCCTTATACCCACAGTTAAGTGTAGCTCTCCTTGCAACGAATGAAGACCTTTACAAAACACCATAACTGGTCAAAATGCAAAGAACAGCCAACTATGGGACAGAACCCCAGACCCAGTGCATACACCCAAAACATAGCTATTGCACCTGGGCTCAGGAGACAGCTCAGAAGAGGGGCTGGAAGACTGTGAGAGACAGAAGACCAGGAAGTCTGCTGTGAGACTGTCTCCTAGAAATAATAGGAAGTCTTACCCATGATCCCTCAGCAATAGGATTGCCAAAACAGGGCCTGAATGATGGTACAACCAATAGAGAGACAAGCTAATGTTGAAGAGGGAAATTTCATGGAACTACCCCCTAGACAAATAACTACAGGCAGCTAACACCTGCTGAAATAGGCCGACTTAGTCCTCCCCGAGGATGCGCCCTCAGCTGGTTATCTAATACCAAGTGAACAGTCCTGAAAACATACACAGGGAAGCAACGCCAAATGGACTCAGTGAGTTGTGTGTATGTGTCTATGCAGTTACATATATAGATGCAATAGCAACAAAGAAAAAGAAGCCGTGCCTCTGAGAGGAAGAATCTCAGCTAGGAGAAGAGACATGGAGGAAAGGGAAGGAGTGATGATGCCACTTATTTTAATTTTTTTTAAAAAAATTAAAAATATATACATAAAGAAAGGAAAGCAAAAGACAAGAGAGTCCAACGGGCCAGGGATGAAGTGGTAAGATCGGAGCTGAGCTGGGATGATGGATGGGTGTGAGACAGACACGTAGAAGAGAAAGTGTACAATTTTTTAAGTAATGAGGCCAGGAAGTCACATGACCTATCTCTATTATCTTTGTTTGTTCTTTAACTCGAGTAACACACACACACACACAAACCCACACACAGTCTCCAATATATTTTTTACTTTTCCACCTCCCTTCTATTTCTTGTTTTGGTCCATATATATGTGTGTGTATGCACATATGGAGGCCAGAGGGCAGCTTCCGATGTGGTTCCTCAGGGTCCAGCAACAGTGTGTTCTGTGTGTGTGTTGTCGTGTGGTATGTATATACATGTGTGCTCTTGTGGAGGACTGATGTTCACTTTGAGTATCTTTCTTGTTATTCCTCACCTTAATTTTTGAGACAGGGTCTCATTGAACCCACAGCTCTCTGATCAACTGGATTCACTCTTGCTCACAGTCACAGATGTCTCTGGCCATGACAGTGGGAAGGACAGGGTAGTGCAAATAATGGTGAGCAAGAGGTAGAGAGAAGGGATGCCTGTGTGTCCGCCTTTCTCCCTTCTCCCCTCTGGAGAGGTGCCAGCCTTATTCTGGTCAAATCTTTGCTGCTTAGATAACCCTCTTGGGTGGTTTTTATTTAACTTGCCAGACACTTCTCAAGCTTATCAAGATGACGAGAGAAAAACTCAGACCCTGATTCAGGTCAGCTGCGTGAGCTGTCCTTGGCCCCCTCGGGTCCCAACCACACTTTGAATGAGATTCTATTGCCAGTGTACCAAGATGCAGACTGTCAAATACAACTGTTTTAAATTTAAATCATTAGTGAATATCCCTATGTCCTCCCCCACCACACACCCACACACCCATCTCCCTGTAGCTGAAGCAAATGAGGCCAGAAAATACCAATTTAAAGAAACCCCAGCTGGTAAAACACTGACATCCAAGAGTTTATTATTATTTATTAAAAACTTTAATTATTTAATATTATTTTCACACTTCCAAAAATTCTTCAGAGATCACTGGGTATGCCCCCAGCACTGGTGAGGTGGAGGCAGGAAGATAGGATCTTCAAGGTTATCCTTAGCTACACAGTGAGTTAGAGGCCTACATGATACCCTAAGCCCACCACCTCCACCCCAAAAAGAGAAAAGGAAAGGGAAAAAAGAAAGTCTTCCGTGAGCACAGAAGAAGAAGAAAAATGGTGCTGCCAGAAGCGCCCCTGTTTGTGCTCCCGTCAGCTAGGAGCCTCATGAGACTGGAAGGCTGTGTGGCAGCCTTCCCCACAGCGCATCGCCACATTGGCCTCATTACTAAAAAAGCTGAGTCTTGATCTGTTCCTCATTTCCTTCACCAACAATCTCATGACTTAGAGGTCCATACCCGCCAACAGATTTTATTTTAATTACTTGTCTTGGAAGAATTCATTTGCAAGCTTCAGATAATCTCCACAGAAGCCTCCAATGAATGTGGTTCTCCTTGCCTCTGCCAGGGTTTCCTCTCTACACCAGCTCATTCAAAGTCACAAAGAGGTGGGGAAAAAAGTCAGTAGCCATTGTTCATAATGCTCTGAGGGCCCCCAAGGAGTGAGGAGTACATGAACCCCAGGTCCATACCGACATCAGAGCACAGCCCAAAACCTAGTCCTACAAACCCAGGTCCTTGCTGTTCAGCTCTGTCGCCCAGGTCACTTGATAGTGGCCCACTAGACCAAGATTTTCCCAAGTGGGTTTCAAAGGACACCAGCCTCTGAGGGGGTGGCGGGACTAAAAGCTTCATGGACGTCTGAGAAAAGTAAATATCTTAGATTAAAGTGATATCCGTGCAGCAAAGATTCTGTGGTTTTGATACGGGATGTCTCCACGGTTCCCTGTGTTGGAAGCCAGGTCCACAGTGTGGTGATCTTAAGAAGTGTTGGGGTCTGGAGAGAAGGCTCAGCAGTTAAAGAGCACTGGCTGCTCTTCCAGAGGTACTGAGTTCAGTTCCCAGCAACCACATGGCAGCTCAGAACCATCTATAACAGGATTCGATGCCCTCTTCCGATGCAGGTGTACATTCAGAAAGAACACTCATATATAAAATACATAAATAAGTCTTTTAAAAATAAAAGTGTTAGAGCCAGGCGGTGCTGGCACATGCTTTTAATCCCAGCACTAAGAAGGCAGAGGCAGGTGGATCTCCATGGGTTCGAGGCCAGCCTGGTCTACTAAGTGAGTTCTAGGACAGCCAGAGCTGTTACACAGAGAAACCCTATCTCAAAAAACAAAACAAAACAAACAAACACACAAGGTGTTGGGACAGTTTTGAGGTGGAAGTGGAAGGTCTTTAAGTCATGTGGGCCATTGCCCTCAGAAGGGATCCACACAGCTCTCACGGGACTTCGGTTTCCTTCTGGTCTGTGGATCACCATGAGAGCTCTTCCTCCCCCCTACACTCTATCCACTATGACTCTCTCAACCTTGGGGTGACAAGCCAAAGAGGCCCTTGCCAGAGGCTGAACCATACTGCATGGATTTTCAGCTGCTGAAACTGCCAGTTAAATTGAAAAGTTATCATCTTCATAAATTATCCAGCCTTGAGTATTTTCTGACAGCAATTTTTGATAGACTTAATACAAGGGGATGAATAAAAACGATGCTGTATGAATGAAAAATAAAATGAAAAGGAAAGGAGAGGACATGACTGTTCCTAGGTATGGTGGAGGAGCAGGTTTATTGTAGATAAAAGGGAGAGCATAGTCAGAGGCAGGGACATCTGAGAGAGTCCAGAGTGGACATGACCAGACTGAGCTGGGCCATGTGGGAAGTAGAGCAGGAAGAGAAGAGAGGGGAGGGACCAGGTACAGCAGCCAAGAAGGGAAAGGTACAAAAGAGGCCCATAATCAAAACATCTGGATTATATCGGCAAGAGCCTCTGGGGGATGGCAGCCCAGGTCCTGGTCTGGAAAAGTTTAGGGGAGAGGGTGGAGTATGCCAGCCATACCCTGTAACAGGTTGGGACTGAGGGATGCTGGGAGAACCTGGAGGCCAGGTCAGCCTTGATGAGAAATAGGCACCTCAGCCGTTTGTATCAGGGTTTGAGGTTTAATGTTGTTGAAACAAGCATTTCATGCACTTTTGATTAGAGGACTGTTTTCAAGAGTGAGTCTTATTCTTCTGTCGCCTTCTCTGTCTCCACTTCTGCCATTTTCTACTTCAAGACTATACTTCTTTCCGGTGAATTCGAACATGCCCAATGCCTTCTAGCCTCAGGTTCTCAGCCGTTGTCAAGAGATTTCATTTGCCCCCTGAGGTCTTCCCTGGCTTCTTCTCTACTGCAAGGTGTCCCCCTTGTGTTTCTTTCCTTCATAACCCTCATCCCTGCAGAACGTGGCACAATGCGCCTATTCTCCATTTGTGAGTTTTAGTGCGTATAAGAGAAATGGAGTTGGCAAAATGAAAACAAACCCCGTTCCCCAGAAAACTCCTTTAAAATTCGGCCTTTTGACAAGGTTCTCCACAGCGCCACATACACGGTTGTCACCTGCCAGCTGCACTGAAATGGGTTCCTTCTGTCACCGTGTGGTCCCGCTGCTTAAACACTCTAGATAGCAGGACGACTCTGCCATTGCCAAACAGATTGGATGCTGCTACCATGCTCTGGCCTCTGTGCCCCTTGGTCTCTCACCAGGAATGCAGCTTCTCAGGCCCCACCCTAGAGCTGCCAGCGGAATCCTCAGGGACTCCAGTGTTTGCTGGTGGCAGAGCGCCTGTCCTAAGACAACTTCAGGATAAATCCACCACAGAATTCTAGAATTCTGTTGTTTGCAGGCAGTCTCTTCAGAATTCTAGAATCCTGTTGTTTGGGGCAGTCTCTTAAGAATTCTAGAATCCCGATGTTGTGAGCAATCTCTTCAGAATTCTAGAATCCCAATGTTACTAACGGGCAGTAACGGGCAGTCTCTCCCGTTACTCAGCATCTGATGGAGGAAGGACCAGACTTCTAGTTCCCTTAGTGCTCAAATAATCATATATAGCAACACGCTGCTTTCCCCTCCAATAGAAATAATGCTTTGATTAGCATACAACACCCCACTGAGAATTAATCAGTTTATCAGCTACCACCAAATGCTCGAGGGCCAATTTACCATCTGCTACAATGAAAAAATAGAAGTTACCCCAGAACAATTAAAGTTTAACAAGGCTATGTTCTTCCAAAATAAGGAACATTCACCACACACACACACACACACACACACACACACACACACACGCACGCACACCTTAAACACACAGACACAATCTTTCTCATCACAAGTCAATCATTTGGCTATATTCCCAATGATAAAGCAAAAAAACTGGCTGATTTTAATATAGACAGGAGAACAATGTATAGTCATTTTACTTGTTTTCATTTTCTATCACCCGCAAGTTGGCAATGGGCCAATCTTTTTTTTTTAATTGGAGACACCAAATATATGTCATAAATATTGTGTACAAATCAAAATGCCTCCTAGGACATTCTACATTCTAACAGGAGTACAGGGCTAAGCATGCCCAATAATTCCTGCTTTTCAGCCCCTTCTTCCCATTCCCAGCACATGGCCCACTCTCATTTCCAGCCTGGCCCCGCTCTTCAGTCTAGGTGGATCTTGGGAGCAGCGACTGCCATCCCAGGATACAAGTCTCCTTCTCTCTTGGAGGTTCCACCAGCAGCAGGCAAGGAGCAGCCCTGCCTCGCATGGTCCTCATATCCTGTGCACTTCGTGTCCTTGGGTAAGCTCTAATTTCAAAGAAAGGATAGTGGAACTTAGTCCCTTCTTCATCTTCTCCCTCCAGCATTCCAAAGCATGAAACAAACCTCTGAGAAACTTTGCGAGGGTGTCTACAAAGGATTAGCAGCCAGGGGAAAACATCATGAATGTGGCACTAAGGCTGGGTCCGGCTAGCGCCATCCTATGGGCTGGGGTCAAACGAGCCGAGTACCAGCGTTCGTGTCTTTCTGCTTCCTGATCATGGACACCACGTAACCAGGCACCTCACACTCCTGTTGCCGTGCCTTCTCCACCATGACAGACCGTACCCTCAAGCTGTGAAGCAAAATAAACCCTTTCTTGTTTTTTATTTTACACAATATCTGTATTGATTATTTGGGAGTTTCACATAATGCACTCTGTCACACCCACCTCCCAATCCTCCCAGGTCTGCCCCTCCACCCTTGTGACCTCTCCCACACACAAAAAGAAGAAGAGGAGGATGAGAAGGTGGGAAAAGTTCAATCTGGTTACCCATATACTCACTGGAGCATGGTCAAACTCCCAGTGGCCAGGCCCTTAAAGAAAACTCAGTCCTTCCCCAGCCGTGCCCACACCAGAAGCCATCAGTGGAGGAGAGCGACATTTCAGCGTCCTTATCACAATTTTTAAGAGTTCTCTTTGATGACTTTCTGTCTTGGCTGTGACTGTTTTGGGGGAATGGTGTAGGGGTTTTCAAAGAAGCCTTCTAGGCCCCTTTTTCTCAACTGAGTCTGCAGTCATCAACGCCACTGTGAAGGTAGCTTCCTTGCCCTTTATAGACAGTAGGAGCAAAGATCATGGGCTTCCATATGGCTTCTGGCAACAGCATGGACCATGGACAGCCACATGGTCTCCAGCATCAACACACGCCATAGACCCTCAGCATAGTCTCCAGTGGCAGTACAGACCATGGGCATCACCACAGCCCTCTGCCAAAGCACAGACTACCAACACGACCATAGCTCTTGGTGGCATCCCAGGCCAAGGACACCAACATGGCCTCTGGTGCAACACAGGCCACAGTGCCAATATGGTCTCCAGTGGTAGCCGGGCCCACAGACATCAACATGGTTTCAGGTGGCATCACAGACCATGGACAACTACATGTTTTTCGGTGATAATGTGGGCCACAGACATCAACAGGCTCCCCAGCTGCAGTAAGACTACAGACTCAGACGTGGCCACAGGTGACTGCTCAGGCCACTAACATCACATGAAGCTTGACAGCAGCATGGCCCATGGACATCAACATGGATTCCGGCAGCTGCACAAACCACAGACAACCAAATGGTCTTTGATGGTAACATGGACCACTAACCTCAACACAACCCCTGGATTCTGCAGGACCACATGAGCCTCAGCTTGGGGCACACAGATATCAGCATGACCCCGAGAGGCAGCATGGACCATAGAGGTCTTCTGAGGAGGTCCAGCCCAGAAAATGAACTGTTCTTCACCTCATACATCCCGTTGTTGCTCAGAACCAGGGCAGTCGTCGGGCTGGGCAGCATGTGCAGGGGCTGAGCCTGCACAAGCTCCAGGCTGCTGCTCACCACCCTGTCAGCCCTACTCAGCAAGGACATCTTGGCCTTCTCTCACGCCCGTCACTGCCATGGTGTGACTAGTTTCCCTCTCTCTACCACTCAGCATTCCATTCCTTCATCTTTCCCACCTCTCCATCGCATACTCATTTGTGGTAGTGGCATTGGAAACGGCAGTGTGTCACACAGTGGGTGTGTGTATGTGTGTGTGTGTGTGTGTGTGTGTGCGTATTGAACAAATAATTTACAAGCAAATATTTATTGCAATGAGTCATTGGTCTGGTTTGAAGAAGTATTAAGTCGGCATAAATCAATAACCAAGCCAGCTCAATAGGAACGGGTATTTTTAATGAAAGAAAAGGGGGGAATTCACGTTACTCACGCCGAAGTCCTATCTGTCCGGCGGACACCGCATGGAGAGAGAGCACACCTGTGTTCTCTCGATTTTCTACCTGGGGTCCAAATGGCCACACCCCAACTTGATATGATTGTTTAATGGCTTTTCCCCCATCACTGGTTCAATGTTTTTGTTTTCTGAAGCACCATAAATACTGGACCATTCCCGAGACTCGTCTTGGATATTCTGCTGTTGCCCAGAGTCAGGGTGCTATAGTAGCTAGGCAGGACATCAGGGACAGGTTCTGTGTGAGCTCCTGGCTCCCACACACCTCCCCACCCTCAGTGACTGCCTCCCCAAGGCTCCCTGGCTCCATCTTTGTGCTTGAAGCCTGCAGGTGGGCAAGCATTATGGGTGGCAGCTGAAGCAGCTCCATGTTGGGGGCCAGCCAGCCAATGAGCTAGGACCAGCCCACTTCAGTAATGACTGTTTCCGAGGAAGTTCCAGGCTGCTGCACACCACCCTGTCCTCAGTGCCAGTTACCCTGGGGCTCACAAATGTTGAGATTCTGAGCTGTGGGCCGCACCATTGCCCCGAGATCTCCAGCTCCCAGCAGAGCAAACAGCACAGACTGCAGCCTCGGCAGCACCATGTTGGGGGCCAGCTGGCCTCGGGCCTAGAGCCTAGGGCCCGCCCTATTCAGTAATGACAGGTTTCAGGGGGAATTCCAGGCCTTCATGCATCTCCCTGTTGTTGGTGCTGGCAGTTCCAAGGCTCATGGGGCACGACCTTTGTACTTGCAGCCTGCTGACCAAGTCGCAGCGGTGAAGGGCATAGATTCGCCATTCTCTATGTGTGCGATTCTATTCTGTCTTTCCTTCCAATTTTGTGAGTTCACTTTTTAAAAGCATCTTCCCATAGTATTTGACGGGTTTTTTTTTCTCTTTAGTTGTTCCAGAGCTACTGCGGGCTCTGCGGACTCCTTTTCTACCATCACACACACACACACACACACACACACACACACACCTGCTACAGGAAACCATGCTTCTAGAATTGCACTAGAGGTGGCAGCAAGTTTTTAATTGCCTAGAGCTTTGTAGAATAAATGTAGCCAGTGGGCTGGGAGCACGGCTCACTTGGCCTAGTGCTTGCCACACAAGTACAAGGATCTGATGGATCCCCAGCACACACATAGAATAATAATAATAAACAGCTGTGGTGGCACATGACTATAATCCCAGCATTGGAAATTGGGGACATGTTGGTCTCTGGGACTCACTGGCCAGGCAGCCTTTTTTGGGAGATCAGTGGGATGTGCTGGCTGCCAACCCAGCTGGAGGTTCAGTGAGCGACACTGCCTCAAGGAAATACAGCAGGGAGTGGTAGAACGGGATGCCCAACACCCTCCTCTGGATTCCACATGCCCACAAATGAGCGCACGCACCCCCACACATGTACATACATCACACACATACATGAATGCACGCACACACGCACGCTGTAACGATATACTTAGATTCCCAGACTAGCTCCCAAAGATATCTCCATAGCAGCATTACAACCCAGAAGAATCCCAACACCTGCACCAGAACTAAGGTGCCCTTCCTCCATCCAAACAGTGTGCAGTGGCTTCCCATCATGCACCACAGCTGCTTCCCATCATGCACCAAGACTGCTGGGGCATTAAAGCCTGGTCCATAGCAGTTGTGGGAGACCCAGGGCTCCTCGTCACATGAGTGCCAGAGATTCAGAAGCTGGAATGTGAACCTCTGCGACAGGGGAAAGCAGACTTAGAGACATCATGTGCATTCATTAGAAGGGAATGTTGTCTGACTTGGTTTTATAGGATGGTGGTTTCCGTCATCTGAGAAGATCTCATAAAAGACACATTATATTTTTAGTGGAAGTGTACTCCTACTAAATTAAAGTTCAGCAGCGACAAAGGGCAAAAGTCTACATTTTTAAGGCTATTTCTCAAGTAATTACAACGTTCACACACATTTAAAAATCCTCCAACAGTTCCTCATGGTCTGGGATGCCTGAAGCAACCATAGTCCCCGATACCATGCAGCTCAGGCAAGCAAGACACCCATGGGGCAGCCTGGGTCCTCATGGTCCAGCCTATCTGAAACACCCAAATGCCCCCAGGTACCACAAGGCCCTGGGCGGTTGGGTGTCAGCATGATAAGCAAGCCTATCATGGTGAAATGGGAGTAGAAGGCGAATGGTTCGCGTGCTGTGGAAATGGGCAGATCTGCAGAAGCGAGGGCTGTGACAAATGAGTTGATGTTGGTGGCCTGCTTGTCACCTGGGACCAGAGTGACATCCGGCCTGAGCTTCTGACTTCAGCCCTATCTGAATCTGCAACAGCCAGGATCTATGTTGACATCCATGACCCATGTAGCCACCAAGGCCACGGGGATACCCGGGATATGGGCCACCATTTGTGGCCATGCTCATGTCCATGGGTCATGCTTCTGTGGCCATGTTGATCTGGTGGCCTGTGCTGCCATCTGGGGTACATGATGACATCAGGCCTAGGTTGCTGCCGGGGGCCATACCCGGGCCCATGCCCCTGCAGTAGCCAGGGTCTGTGTTGATGTCCAAGGTTTCGGTAACCACCGAAGCTGTGAGGATGACTTCGGTCTGGTCAAACACCTGAGTCTATGTTGGTCTCCGAGGGCCATGCTTTCCCCGGAGCCATGCTAATCTGAGCCCTGGCTATGGTAAGGGGTCATTTCTGGGTCCGTGGCCCTACAGTAGTCAGAGAAGGCCTAAATCAGTATCTGTGCTTCCTGATACCACTGAAGGCCATGCTGATGCCAGAGATCTGGGCTGCCACCTGGGGCCATGTAGGGCCACTCTACTGCCAGGGCCATACTAATCTGGGTGGATTGAGCTGCCAGCTGAGGCCATGGTGACATCAGAGGCCAGGCTGCTGCATGGGACCATGTCTGGGTCCATGGTCTTATCACAGTTGAAGTCTATGATGTTCCAAGGCCTATGGTGCCACCAAAGGCTACACAGATGCCTGGGATCTAGGTTGCATCCTGTGGCCATGTTGGTGTCTGAGAGCCTTGCTGCCACTGGAGCCTTGATGTTGTCTGGATCAAGGCTGATGCTGAGAGCCATTTCTGGGTCCCTGGCCCTAGAGCAGCCAAGGTCTGTGTTGATATCTGTGGTTCATCAAAGGCAATGCCCATGCCAGGAGTCTCAGCTACCACCTGTGGCCATGTTGGTGTCTGGAGGCCTTGCTACCATGGGGACCATGCCAATCCAAGTGGCCTGTGCAGCTACAGGGGGCCAGGACCAGGATGCTGCCATGGGCCATGTCTGGGTCCATGGCCCTACAGCAGCCAGGGTCTGGGCTGATGTCTATGGCTTGTGCTACCACAAGGGGTCATAGGAACAATGCATGTTGAAATCCAAAGTTCATGCTGAGCCAAACCTGTCCCTCACTGGGTCCAGGATAGCTGGCTCTGCCCCTTGCTGGTCACTGTAGCAGTAGAACTGGCATCCATCCTCACGCTCCCCCCCCAACCATGGGAGAGCTGACCCCAGCACTTGGGAGAGCTGACCCCAGTACTTGGGAGAGCTGACCCCAGCACTTGGGAGAGCTGACCCCAGCATTTGGGAGCGCTGACCCCAGCACTTGGGAGAGCTGACCCCAGCACTTAGGAGAGCTGGCTCTGCTTCTCACCTGAGGCAGTGGCCCCAGTGGCCCAAACTGAGCAGCTCAACCACCACCCAGACCCACATCCTGGGTCTTGGGTTGGCACACCCTAACAGCTGCCCCATCTATGACCTGCTGGGGTGAACAAAGGGCCTGGTCCTGATCAACGATAACCGCAGGATCTCCATGACTCAGGGTAGCAATAGGCTAGCTGAGAGAAATTTTGATGAAAGCCCAGTGTTGATGGTGTACCAGAAATAAGAGGCCTTGAACCAGACCAACCCATTGAAATGAATATTCTGTGGGTGGGGCTGATTAGACAAAAGGGGTATACTGCATGACACACACTGCAGCTCCCAATGTTGCTGGGATGAATGAAGAGGTGATGGAAAGATGGAGGAGCAAAGTAGGACTTCCTTTGGAGGGTTATTTTGTTTTTAATTAATTTAGGGAGGCATACTACAAGGGTGAGGGAGAGATATGGAGGTGAGCAGGACTGGGGTTCATGGTGTGAAATTTCCAAAGAATCAATAAAGAACTATGCTTAGATTAAAAAAGAAAAGAGTTGGGCAGTGGTGGTACACACCTTTAATCCTAGCACTCGGGGGGATGGGGGATAGAGGCCAGAGACAGGGGATATCTGTGAGTTCAAGGCCAGCCTGGTCTACAGAGGGAGTTCCAGAATAAGCTCCAAAACTATAGAGAAACCTTACCTCAAACAACCAGAGAGAGAGAGAGAGAGAGAGAGAGAGAGAGAGAGAATCCTCCTGCATTGGTGATGTTACTCAGCTGGTCACGTACTTGCCTAGCATATACAAAACCTTGGATTTGATAACAGCACCACATCGATTGGGTATGCTAGTCCATATTTATAATCCCAGCACTTAGGAAGCAGAGGCAGGAGGATCAGAAATTCAAGGTCATAGCTACATAGAGAGCTTGAGGCCAGCCTGGGTGCTGGAACTGTTTGGGAAGAATTAGGAAGTGTAGCCTTGTTGGTAGAGGTATGTCACTGGAGGTGGGCTTTGAGGTTTCAAAAGCCCACTCTGCTCCCAAAGTACCCCCTCTGCCTGCGTGTGTGTGCATGTGTGTGTGTGTGTGTCTGTATGTCTGTATATGTGTGTGCATGAGTGTGTCTGTTAGTCTGTTTGTGTGTACATGCGTGTGCATGTGTGTGTATCAGTTTGTGTCTGTGTGTGTGCATGTGTGTGTCTGTATGTCTGCGTGTTCATGTCTGTGTCTGTGTGTGTGCCCTACTTCCAGATAAGGATATGAGCACTGCACTACTGCACCAGCACCATGCCTGCTGCTGTGCTCTCTGCCCTGACATGAAAGGGACTCACCGTCTGGAACACTAGGCTCCATCTAACCCTTTATTCTCTACGTTGCCTTGGTCACAGCATCTTCTCACAGTGACAGAAAAGTAACTGAGACAGCCAATCAGCTGCCTGCCTCCTAAAGCAGGTGAGACCCTGTCTCAAAAAATATGGTATTTCTTATTTTAAGAATAACAAGATTGGAAAAGTGCACATTAAGGAGGAGAGGTACCTTGTGAACCGAGCCTTTGACATGACTGCTCTGTATGTGGAGCAATCACATCTAATCACAACTAATTCAAGTTGTACGAAAGCACGAGAGAAAGTCATTGCTAAGCCTATCAGCACACTGCAAATTAATTCTTTTTAAAGCAACGAGTGAATTTTAAATGATATTGATGCTAAAGAGTATATCTAATGAAAATTCCCAACAAAAAGAACAGCACATTAGAGACAAAAGATCTTAGCAAATTGGGCGATAAAGTCGGCAATAAAATATCTAGGGGAAAATGGGTTTTTTATTGAGTAACTACATTAGCAGACACAGTCACCTGAGAGAGCTGTTGGCAGTGACCTCCTAGGGTGTGCTCCGAAACATTAATCAGATTGACTCACATTAGAGCACCCAGAAGACTCTAAATCAGTAGGAGTAAATTAAAGCAAAGGGTATAATCAACCAATAATGTCCGAGGGGGTACTGGAGATCCCCGTGGGAGCCCACCGATTCAGTTGCAAGATTGCTCTGTGGCTCTGATTAAGGGATTAATAGCCCCCAAATTAATATCCCCGAAGATGAAGAATAGGAGGACACTCAAAAATGAAAGGGCCATTCATTGGCCAGATTGTGTAATTGGTAAGAAATAAACCCCTAGATTGAACACACACATTGGAGGCTTTCTTAGAAGCTCTACAGAAAGTGTAAACGTGAATTGTCTTAGTTAAAGGAATCCATAGCAAAGCGAAACCCCTGATTCATAGTCCATGTAAGTTATTTGTATTTATGCTCTTTATTTATAAGTTCACCTTTCTGTCTGAAAATACTATGTATTCTAAGTTTACTTATTTATTTATTTATATCAGTCTCTCTCTCTCTCTCTTTGAGACAGGGTTTTCTGTGCAGTTCTGGTTGTCCTAGAACTCACTCTGTAGATCAGGCTGGCCTCAAACTCAGAAATCCACCTCCTCTGCCTCCTGAATGCTGGGATTAAAGGCATGCACCACCACTACCCATCCGGTTTTTCTCAAAGCCAAACAAATGGATTAAAGCCCAAAATGAGCCAGTATACTCTAAAATCAAATGTTTAAAGAAAATGTGCCATAACCATCTTGTATTTTTTAATAATGCAGGTGGGTTGACAATTGATCATTTAAAAGTGTCTGAATTATATGTATACCAAAGAGAAAAGGAATATTGAAACCCCTTTCTTTAACCTAAAACATCTGCCACAAAGCAAGTATGACAATGTTGTTTGATACAGAAATTTTTGTTTCTTTTTGGTTTTCCGAGACAGCTCCTCCCTATATACCCTGGACTGGCCTTGAACGCGTGGTCTTCCTGCCCCAGCTTCCCAAGAGCTTGAAGTAAAAGAATGGACCAGTATGCCCAGATCTTGCATGTGAAATTTAAAACATGAAGAAAGATGAACAATCTAGCCAAATGGAGACAAATTTGCCAAAAAAAAATGTGAAAAAGGCATAGATATTTAAAACCAGCATGGTCAGAAGATTTAAAAGCCCTGAGTCCCCAGGGCCGCTTACAAGATGACAGTGTAATTACCATATTATCAATATAATGCCAAGTTAATTATTATTATTATGTTATCTTCCATGTCCTGAGACACAGCCAGTGCCTGGGCTGGGTGCCGCGGGGCTTCAGTGTGGTCTTTATCTGGGTTTGGGTTTTGTCTTTGCAGCAGGATGGGTACTGGTTCATCTTCCCTGCCTCCTGAAGACAGGACAAGGCCAGTATAGGACAGCGTGGGTACTGACTCACAGGGAGTTCATGCCCAGATGTTCTGGCTGATCCGGTGAGTCCACCAGTCACTGACACAGGACAGCCCAAACTGAGGATCATAGCTGCCTATACTCGTGCGTGCTTTTCCTGTCAAAATACATACCATGCAAGGGCGTACCAGAGTCCTAGACCCAGTGAGGCTCAGAGGTCCCACCTGTGGTACTAGCTAAGCTGTCGGTGATGGCAATAGAGACTGAAGTCAGCAGCCTGGAAATGTCATTAGTTAGAGCTGAGGAAACCATTGCTGGAATCCACAGGGACCAAGCTGAGAGCAAGACCTGAAGCCCTGGGCAAGGAGCATTAAGATGAGATGC
>PVIU01006681.1:69083-99337 GCA_004026605.1 Ondatra zibethicus
CTGAGACAGCCTGCAGAGACGACAGCCTCTGAGACAGCCTGCAGAGACGACAGCCTCTGAGACAGCCTGCAGAGACGACAGCCTCTGAGATAACCTGCAGAGACGACAGCCTCTGAGATAACCTGCAGAGACGACAGCCTGCAGAGACAACAGCCTGCAGAGACGACAGCCTGAGAGGTGTCTCTGCAGTCAGATGTGGACAGGATAGAGATGGTGGGGTTCTGTGTGAGACAAGACAGAGGAAAGTGTAACCATCACTGGGAGCCAGACAGCTGGGAGTTATCCCAACACAGATCCCCTGGACCACTGGTGAGCCTCATCTCAGACAGCATCCTCCACATTTTCACTCTCTCTTAGGAGAGGAAGTCAGTAGAAAACTCAAGCCATCGGGCCTGATTCCCTTGTTTTATCCATGCAAACCCTGAATGGAGCACCAAGACATGGTGAACTCAGTGGCATCAGACAGGAGGCAGGAGAGGCTTTGGCAGTAGCCTGTCAGCTATAAAATCACCCAAAGAAAGATGGTTGGAAGCATTCCAGAAAGTGTTCTCTAGCCACTAGCTTTTCGCCTCTGCACCCAATTCTGATGCTCACATGCTTACACACAGAGACACATGCCTCCGCAAAGGCAGTGAAACAAGGCTTAAGCCTGTCTCTAGGGCCCTAACCTGCTACTTTGTACTCCCTGCCCCCTTTTACCACCTACAACAAGGCTCATGGGTCAATGTATCATCCAGCGGACAAAGGCCCTTCCCAGGAACCACAAACACTGACTAGGAACCCAATGGGATATTTAATCAGATAGAAAAGGCATAAGAACAGCCTGTGAAGTTTCGGTGTTAGGGGTGCCTCCCTGTACTCCTTAGCAATTAAACTTGATTATAGCCAACAGCTCGCCTGGCAATTATCAGAAGCCCATTGCGAGGGCATCGCTCATTGGGAAGCTATTTATAACCCAAAGCTCTGCCTTTACAGAGAGGATATCAGCAGTCACCCAGACGTGGGTGGGGTAGCAGATTCCAGGCATCGCTAGGGTGGTGTGATGGACGTCTGCAGAAGGGAAGCTGCCCTGATGGACAAAAACCACATTTGGTCCCTTCTGGCCCGGGGTCGGTACAAAACACAGTAACCCAAACAAGTGCGGTCAACACTGACTCACTGTGAGACAAGCACCCAGTTCAGAAAAACCAGTTGGTCCCTGCCAAGCTCACACCACTCTCCTCCCAAACAGAGAAACAAGCTTCCTGTTTCGTTTTTAATTTTAGTCCTTTGTAAATTTACTTATGTGTTTATGTGTGTGCACACGGGAATGGGGGGTGGGAATAAGTGTGTGGAGAAGAGGACAACCTGCCGAAATCCCTCCTCTCCTTCCACTATCTGGGTCCCAGAGATTGGACTCAGGTTGTCAGTCTTGGTGCCTTTACCAGCTGAGCCATCTTGCTGGCTCCAATTGATTGATTGATTGATTGCCTGTTTACTCACTCGCCAGGTCTAGCCTCGTCTTAAGTGTTTCACACACCTTAACATACAAGGGCAGGCTACCACCCATGTATTAATAGGGGCAGAAATATTATGGCATCCATCCACAGTTAAACCCCAGGGCAGAACAAAACTGGGGTTGATTTAAATCCAGGCAGCCAAGTTCAGCAATCACGAGCGACAGCTGTCTTACACCGGCTTCACAGGAATCGATAGCAAAGTGGGTGTGGGAGAAAGAGTTCTACCGCTATGCCCAAGTGGAAACGCAGTGTGTCATGTGACTTACTAGAGTCCACACAGCTGTCAATCAACGCAATCATCAAGCTAATGGTACCAAAGAAATCATCAGGCTAGATGATTATAAATTTCTCCGGGATCAGGAACTCATCTCGGGGTTAATTTTAGAAGCAGCTCACAGTATTTCCCACTGTTCCAAGCCCTACTCAGACTTTACCCAACCACAGATTAGATTAGAAGGTGTCAAGAAAACTCACTTGGCAGAAAGGGAAACCAAACTCGCAGAAAAGGTTACATGATTTGGTCAGTCATGACGCTAAAAACTGTTGAATTTCTGTCCAATTATAAGCCAGCCACATATCTGTAGTTGATCATTGCTACTGAACTGAAAGATTAACAAATGTCAAGTCCTGAAAAACCCATTTCCAAGGTGTATGTGTACATGTGTGTGCGTGCAAATGTGTGTATGCGCACACACGTGTGCATCCCAACAAAGTCTTTGTGAGGGTCCTAGCTAGCAGCAGAAAACATCCCTCACCCAAAACCCTGAGCCCAGTGACTTAGAAAAGTGCCCTCATGGGTGTCCATGTGCATGTGTATACATGTGCAGGCCCGAGACTCACCTCCGCTGTTATCTCTCGTGTCTCTCATTGGCCTGGAATGCACCACTTAAGCTAAGGTGGCTGAACAGTAAGCAGCAGGGATAATGTCTTGGCCCCAGTGGTGCCAGGATTGCAAACACTCATCACCAGGCGCTGCTTGTTTATGCAGGTTTCTAGGATCGTCCTCCCGCTTGCAAGCTGTGCACTCTCCCTGCCCAGCTGCCGCCACGGTGCTGTCACTATTGTGCCTTGCATTTAGTTACCTCTGCCTCTTACCAGTCCTAACTAAAGAAATCAAAATGCACTTCTCTTTGAATATTTCACAAGATGAAAAACACTAGAGAGAGAGAAAAATTTCAGAACCATTATTCTAAGATTTTCTTTTTCTTTTGATTTTTTTTCCCTTTTCCTCTTTTCAGCATCAGTCTTTCCCGTGGGTAATTTCTCGAACTTCTCTCTGAAAACCTTACATCTATTTAAAAGTTGCTGCGGTCCTCCATCATAGGGGAAGACATTAAAATGCAGTTCAGATTAGGGCACAAGAAATTAAACATATGAGGTATGAGCATATTTCTAGGCAAATATCTTTTTGCCTAATAATACAAAGACACATTCCAGATGGAGACTGTTGGTCTGTCACCGTACAAAACGGATTGTAAATTGGTTAACAGCCAGGACGTTCAAGATCTTGGATTCACTCCACACAATCTTGTTCATTCAAACTCCTTCCCTTTTCTTAGTCAAACAGAAGCATCTTAAAACATGTCTGACCTTCACCAGAATTCAAGTCTGGAAACATAAGAAAATACCTAAGAAGATCAAAACCTACTGTTATCATCATTGAGGTACTAAGCTAAGAATTCTCACACACGAGAATGCCAGGGACGGTACAATCCTGTTTCAATCACTTGCAGGTTGTTTAACTTCATCCTGCTGTAAATTAATTAATTTCATGAGCATGCACTTTACTTTTCAGAGAGAATAACGTGCACCTGCCTGTCTAAGTTATATTTGGTAACAGGGATTCGTGTTTTTGCAGGGTGACAGTTTCACAAGAAATTGCAACTCCCAGGAGGGGAAATAGTCTGAATTTGCCATCAGGTGATACACAGCTGCTGGAAAAAGAACCAAAAGGAATGTCGGACTCCCAGAGGACAGCTGTCACTTGGCAACTGTGTGTGATGCGGCTCAAGTCACCAGGGATGAGAAAGTACTCAAGGGACAGGCTTAATATGGCTCTAGGCAAAGCAGGCTGCCTCTAAGTCCTTCAGGCCCAAGTTGGAATTTAAGAGGTGGCAGGAATCAAAGGACTTTATTCTGGCTTCCTCCTTTGCATGTGTTGAAAAGTCAATCTCCTGAAGTTCTTAAGCTGTTTCCTCTCTCTAAGGTCAGTGGTTATGGCCCCTGTGGCTTTGCATGAAGCCTTTGAGTCCAGATTTGGATATATTTGGGTGACTTTGAACACATTACTTACCTTGGTTTCTTTGACTACTACATGGGCTATGGTTTGGGTAGGTGTTGGCCAGAGCTCTTCTATGATTAAAATTTAATAACAACATATACACAATGATGGTATATTTTAAACACCAAAAATGCTTGCTTCGAAAACAGCCCTTGTTAGACTTCCCCCACTTGAGACTACTTCAAAGTAATTTTTGTTGTTGTTGCTCATTTTGCTTGTTTTTTATTTTGTTTTGTTTTTTTAATAAACTAAGTACTTAGTTATTTTTTAAGAGAAAGTAGGTCTATTGCCCCTCATTAGATCCTACATCTCCTCTGAGAGCCGTTATTCAGGGGTGAGCTCTCTTTAGAATGCTGATTAGTTGCTTTATAGTTTTGAAGAATTCTTTGCCTGAATAGTTTCTTTAATTGATGTCACTATTTCTAAAAGAGAGTTTGGAGATGGAAGATGCTTCCCCACTTTCTTTATTAGACGGTTTTACACACACACACACACACAAAGATTACAGTATTCCCTACTCCAAGAATATGGTACGGAGAGTCTAAAGTTACCGTTGAAATGATGAACGTCTTGATAATTAGCATCCACTACAGGAACTGGAGAGATGACTCAGTAGTTAAGAGCTCATACTGCTTTTGAGAGGACCTGAGTTCAATTCCAAGCACCCGCATCTGATAGTTCACAATGTCCTTGTTGGAGACCAGCCTAGTCTACATATCAGATTCCAGGCCAGCCAGGGATATAAAGTGAGACCATGCCTCAAATAATAATAATAGGATAAGAAGAAGAAGGAGGAGGAGGATAAGAACAAAAAGGAGGAAGAGAAGGAGGACAAGAAGAAATCTTTTAGCTTTTTAAAGGTTTTGTGCTTTAGATCCGTGTGTTTTATTCAGAATACCCACAGAGGTTAGGTAATAGTAAGGGGCCAGTGATAAGAGAGGATCTTCCAAGGAAAGGGAAGTAGAATATAGTGCTATAAAGGGATAAATAGGAATCTAGAACATCAGAATTAAAGGGGTGGGGTGGAAGGACAGGGTAATAGAGGAAATATGTGGAAAGATAACTAATGCTAAAGACTTTTTAAAAGCCATACGGAAATATACTATTATTGAAACTTCCTAAAATGCATACATGTATAGAATGAATTTCAATGGAGTCACTATATAATGGGGGAGGGAAGGAATGCCCCAATTAACATCATATGTTACCAAATAAAATCCCTAATATCAGGAAAGGGATACACCTCTTTTGCATCATTGGCCAAGGGGTTCCCTCCCATAGTCCCCCCAAACATGACAGGCTATCGACAACGCTATTCCCAATGCTACAGCTTCACAGTACAACCCTACTAATGAAGGCACACATGTTCGTGGCGTAGAACATGGAGAAGGGTGGCGCTCATCTGGAAGTTTCACCCCCGATGGGCTAGCATTCAAAATGCTGAAAGGTGTTAGAAACCCTACCAGAAGATAAAGTACCTAGCAAGCACTATGTGTCTGCAAGCTATGTCCACAGTACAATAATGGTACAATACTGGAGGAATAGCCAATGACTTTCTTATTAGATCTGATGGACACTCCATGAGATGGAACCCATACCTAGTATTGTTAATGAAGCCAATAACCTAAGACTAGATATTCCATGGATCCTAAGGACGAACCTAGTGCTATTATTCTGCTAAATGAGCCTAATAGTAAAATGGCTTCTGATGACATATTACTTACTATACCTGCAGAATGCATCACTCAGCCCTTCACAGAGAAGCTTCTTGCAGTATACAACTGAACAACATGCAGAGAGTGAGAGGCTTTGTAGTGTTCAACCCTAAGTGGGAAGTCTTTATCACACCCCTCCCATCAGTGTTCTGGTTATAAGAGCCAGCAGTAGTGGACAATCCTAATGAAACAGCTTCATCCAGGAACAGCATAACCGATGCTCACAGAGACTGTGACAGCATGCCCAAGATCGGCCCAAGAGCTTGAGCCAGACAAAACTCTCAGTATGGAGGATGAAAATGGGCATGAAGTCTCATCCCTAGTCCAAAAAAAAAACCTTATTCACAAATGATAGCTGTTAGAAGAGGAAAAATCAGTTTTCTTCAATTTAACACTTAGAATATATACTGCACTCCCAGAGGAATAGTGGGCCAACCCAAAACAATCTCCATGGTTTTTAGTTGAGCTTTCCTTCTCTTTGTTTTGTTTTAAGAAAATAAAAAAGAACATGAAGTTATGTAGGAAGGGAAGAGAGGAAGATTGGAAGAAGCTAGAAATGGGGAAGAATGTGACAAAATATGCCATATGTAATTCTCAAAGGATAAATAAAAGAATAATAAAAAATCTTTAAGTCAGGCAGTAGTGGTACACACATATGTAATTCCAGCACTCAGGAGGCAGGCAAGTGGATCTCTGTGAGTTCAAGGCCCATCTGGTCTACAGAATGAATTCCAGGACAACTAGGACTGTTACATAGAAAAACCCTTTCTCAAAAAAACAGATAGACAGACAGACAGATGATAGATAGATCTTTAAAATACGCCACTATTGCACACTGTCTCTTACTAGCACGCTAGAATAGAACCTACATGCAGCAATGAATAATGCAAATGGTTTCTGCTTCCTCTCTCTCTTGCTGGAAGACCTTCCTGTTTACACACTTTCTTTCTTGATACTCTTCCATTCAACAAGTTCATCCTTTTCTGAATCTATGACCTAGAGATTTTTATGACTGTGACACAGAGTTTCTAGGAACTCAGGAAATCATAGGTAAACTGAAAGGTTAAAAAAAAAAAAACCAAAAACTTTGTTATTGACAATTCTGTTGGCTAATCCACTGAAGTGAATCCCTTCTGGGCATTGTAGGACATTTAGCATCATCTATGGCCTAAACACTAAGTGCCAGTGGTCTTCCTCCATGCTGTGACAATCGAAAGTGACTTCCAACATTTCCACGTGTTGTGGAATATTATTTTAACTAGGCAAAGATGTGTTACATTTGTTTATGCTCCAGAATATTTCTGTAACTGTGTGAAGGTGTGTTATTTTTGTTTATGCTGCCTTTGTTTAACAATATGAAGGATGTGTGTTTCATTGTGTAAAGATGAGTGTGTTTGTTTCCCCTGGCCTGTCTGAGCCACCTGATTGGTCTAATAAAGATCTGAACAGCAGTAGCTGGGCAAGAGAAAGGACAGGTGGGCTGCCAGGAAAAGAGAATAAAAAGGAGGAGAAACCTGGGTTCAAAAAGGAGGGGAGAGGAGAAGCAGGAGACAGGGAAGCCAGGGGCCAGCCACAGAGTCACCCAGCCACCCAGTCAGCTAGCCAGCCACAAAGGAAACAGGAAAGTAAGATATATAGAAAGAAGGAAAGAAAGGTAAAAATCACCAGGGCAAAACACAGGGAGGAAAAAAAAACCAAAAACCCAGGATAATTTTAGTTAGAAAAGCTGGCTAGAAACAGTCCTAAGCTGAGACTGGGCATTGTAACAAAGATTAAGAGTCTCCGTGCCTTTACTTTGGGGCTGGGTGGTGGCCCTCCAAAAGAGAAAAGCCAGCTATACATGTGTCCCCAGGAGACGGGCAAAGTCACACCCTGATTGAGAACCACTGGTTTGGAATGAGCTAAAAACTTTGGAAGTTTTCTGTGGGAACAGGGCTTCGGAACCAGCAATGCCTCGCTCGCAAAATTGCCTGTGGCTTCCCAGAAGGACCAGGCAGCAGCGGAATCCCCTACCTGTGTTTTCTGGCAATGGGAAACTGAAAACACAGGATCCCAGCACAAACTACTGCAGGAGCAAGGGACACAGCAGCACCTACTGACACCAGCTGCTACTGTCTCAGAAAGACCCACTGGAACAACCCTAGCCCCTCATCATGCCTCACGCTTTCTCCCTGAATGCTTCCTCTATATTACCTAAAGGCCACTTTTCCTCCTCTTTACAAACTCTACTCCTTCTTCTTAAAATTATGCCCAGAAGGAATACAAAATTTCCACACACTTGGAAAAATAGTTCTCAGAGCTGAACTAGAGACATGTACTGACTGGCCAATATGTACTCGGAGGTTGCATGGGCTCGGAGGTGAGTCTACCATCTGTAGAATACCTTTTCAGAATTTCTACGTAAGCAGCACTAATGACTCTTGAAAAGACATGTGGGTTTATAATCCACACGTCAGTTCAGATGCAAAGCCATTCTGATATAATACCTGGATGAATCCTTTAGTCGTCTTAACTGTTTTTTAAGCATACAATCAATAGTATCAAATATATTCAACATCATTGTGCAATCACTGAAATTCTCTGGCCATTAAACAACTCCCCAGTTACCTCTCTTCTTAGCCCCTGTCAAAAACTGATTCTTGTTTCTAGGAAGTAACTACTTTACAAGTTATATAAATGGAATCAGTCAGTTTGGGGCTTTGTGTGACTGGCTTATTTCACTCACCAAAAAGACTTAGAAGCTGTCTCTGTGTGCTAGGTGCCTGGATCCCCTTCCTTTTGATGGTCAAATGGCATCCCATTGTCCATATGCACCACATTCTGTTTAGCGTCCCCCTTGCTGATAGGCATTGACTTCCAACTCTAGGCTACCGTGAATACTGCATGAACAAGAAATTGCTTTCAATTTGTTTTTGTTTGTTTTAAATATATACCAGAAGTGGGGTCGTTGGATGATGCTGAGGAAACGCCACACTGTTCATAACACTAATGTTTAAATCTTTTGGAAGCTTGGTTTCTTTGACCATTGAGTAGCATTTTTGTTTGTTTGTTTACAATGGGACTGAATGGAATGAACCCTAAGTCACATCTGGCTTGAATCCTATTGTACTGACAAGAATCTGTGCTTGAGAACAGCACATTCCCCTTCCTGTCTGAGTCCTGTCTGAGTGTTCTATACTGTCTGTCCCTCATTGTTCAAAACCCCGTGCAATACAGGCCTCACACGTGTCTGCTCCCCCACCCCCACCTCAGCGAACTGTTATTGTTTCTAGATTATCAAAAAAGAAAGAAGCGACCCAGCCAGGCAGATCATATCCATAACCCAGCACTTGCGAGGTGCAGCTAAGAATCAGGAATTCAAGGCCAGTCCTAGACGCGTCTCCTTGTCTCCAAAAACTGAAAGCAAATGAAAGACAGGAAAGAAGCAGAAATGAGTTGTGGGCGTGTCGGTATTCCCCACCTGCAGCTGCACAGCCTGACGGGGTTCTCAAACCGGGAGTGCCACCCACAGAGGGAAATGCAACCGCACACAGCCTCTGATGAGAAGGAGAGGAAGTGCTGTTTGCCTCGTTTCTGACATACAAGTAACATGATATGAGCTGAGAAGCTTATATTTATGTATTTGGGAACACACACGTATGTTACAACAATTTAAAAATTCCACGAATTTGAAATAGCACATGGAAGAGCTTAGAGGGAGGAAAGGGAAGGGGGACGGATGTAATTACATTATAATCTCAAAAATTCATCAATTTAAAGAAGAACACCATTTGTTCAAGTTGATTCTCTCACTGAACCCTTCTGGCATCATGCCGTCATACAACTGTGTCTTTCGGAGAAGTCCCCAGAACATAGGAAGTACATCAAATGGACATCCTGCTCCTGGAAACACGGGAAGAAACTGTGTTCTTCTTGATATGGAAGAACTACAAGCAGTGGCGGCTCCAAGTCCAAGTTCTAAAGGAAACTTCCCAGCTGAGTTGTGGGTCTCTGGGCTGTTGGTCCTACATTCTCAAACAGACAAGCTTCAATAGCATGGCCCAAGTACCTAGCAGAAACACAGAATCTAAAAAGATGGCTATCTTTACCAGCAGGTGGGCTGAAAAAGTCAGCATGCCCAACCTACTGACTTCTCCACTAAGATCAGAAACACATGGTATCCAATTGGGCCCTGAAGTCATTTGCTTCTCAGTCTTGCAGACTGATTACTTGCCTTAGAGGCCCCAACCAACAGACACACTAGCAGCAGACAGTAAGTCCAGTCTCTGCTAGACATACAGAAGAAATACATGATTTAACACAGATTACCTGTCCCAAGGATGGGGGGAGCTCTTGCTGAACCCCTCAACGGGCTCCCGCCTGCCACCTATCCCTGGCTGCCCTACAGTATTCTAGGGGATTTTTCTCCATCAGACTGAAATTCCCTGATATTCATTCTCTCACACATTCATTTTCAGCAGAGATTATCTTTTTCATTTACTCAAAATTTACACAGAGCCTACTTCCAAAAGGATCTCAGACAGCTTTAAGAGCTAAACGCATCGTAATGCGGGCACACAGATTTAAAGGAGGATTTTAAAACTACTCAAAAGTCTTCAGGGAAAATAGATTCCTAGTCTGATGCCTCCCTTCCCCCAACCCCCACCCCCGCCACCTGCTGCTTCCCCTGGCCCTCTTCAAGACAGACAGGGGCATCAATGCGCCTCCGCTAACTTCTTGAGAATGAGGATAAACCCAGGAAGTAAATTCTCAGTCTGGCTCCTTCCTGGCTCCCAGGTCGCTGCAAGCTGCCTGGGGCTAGAGAGGGGACGTCTGGTGAATTCTGTCACTATTAGAATATCCGTTTGCTCCCAGTCCGTGTGAGGAAAAGATGCATAATGGTGAAACTGGGTCACCACACACCCCTCACACTTGAAAAAGGGCTTTTGGTGTGTTGCACAAGCTATAAACGCACTTAATGGCCTCCATTAAAGAGAGGTAGTCATGGAAGGTTGACACGCAGACTCTGATGGCAGGACCTTGAGTCCCTGTAAAAATGTAATTAGGAAATAGCATCACTGAAATGCTGACCAAGACTTTCCTGGGCCCTGTGTTGAGGGAGTGATTCCCTACACAATCCTTTGACTTCTTCTTTTGATTATGAAAGAAGAAGACACACACCGTAGTAAAGCGTCATTGACCCCCTCCTGCCCAGGCCTAGGATGAACCCGAGTTCTGGTATAACAATGAAGTGCCAACCACACTGTCCACAGAACACTCGCACACACGAAATCCCACTAAGTCTACAAACTATTAAGAAGGGAAGCTGTCATAATCCCCGTTGGAAAGAGAACCTGACCGACGTGAAAGGGTTTGTGAAAATGTCCCAGAGCCATCACCAGGGGAGAATACGGGCCCTTGCCTCCTACGCCGGCGATAGTTCGGACCCACTGTGTTCCTTCCTGAGGTGTGAGTCGGGGCTGATGGTTAAATGGTAGCAGAGGGAGGCAGTGATGCCAGTGCCTGTACTGCTTGGCAGCCGGCCTGCCCATCCCAACCACCATTTATCACAAATACCATCCAAGCGGACCTAACAGCGTTTCAAAGGGTTCCATTGCACTTTGTTTATCCTGTCCGGGGAGGAAGTGTGTATCACAACATGTGTGTGGAAGTCGGATGAGAATTTTTAGTAGTAACTTTTCTCCCAGGTCATCAGACTTAGCAACAGGTGCCTTTAACCACTGAGCCATCTTGCCAGCCCCCCAGTGACTCTCTGTTCTAGAAATGCATCTTTCCTTTCTTACATACATTGGTTGTCCACTTTTTCTCCCTTCCCTGTGGTTCACAATTTCTTTTTTTAACCAACAAATGATCACACACCCATACACCCCTCCCTGAGATGTACTTACAAATCATGGTCTGGTTGCCCACTGGATTTATTACTAATACTGACAAAGCTTTCTCCATTCTCAAAGCCAACTCTAAGGCTCTCTCGATCCCCGCAGCAGAGTCAGAGAGGTTAACGGGTAGAAGCCCTTTTATCCAAGCTACGTCCTCATTTCTTCTTTTGCACTTGGAACTACCAGAATGCTAACATAGAGCCTTGCCAGGATGCAGATATGCAATTATATCACCCTTGATGATCTTAATGTTACTTCAGATACTTGTTCCTGCCCGCAACTTCTACCTGGCATTTGGTTTGTTGCTGCTGTTTGGTGCGAAGTCTGGCTAAGGAGGTTAGAAAGGAAGAGAGGAAGATTTGTGAAGAAATTATGTGAGGTGTTTTACCATTGTTACTCTCTAGAAAAGAAATCCCACATTCCGACTGGTTACTTTTGCTAGTATCCTGGGAAAACAGATGTCTTCTGATCTTAATTTTTACAGAAGGAGCCTAAAGGTTTTGGGCCAGGTATGCACCTGTAATCCTAGCATCCAAGGGACCAAGGCAGAGGAATTGTAAGTTTAAGGCCAGCCTAGACTACACTATGAGCCTCTAGCTCCTTACCCCCCCCCACAACCCACCCCTCCCCCCAAAATCTTGTTTTGATTACTAAAATTCACTTAATGTAAAGCTGAATTATCATGGGTTTCCTTAAGAATGCACCCTAAGGAATTCACCAATTTACAATTACTTCAAAAAACAAAAACAAACAAACAAAAATATTAAAAATAAACCAATCCGCTCAGAACCTTTCTTGAAAAGGAAGAAGAAAGCTACGTGTCACTTCACACCTGTCCTGAAAACTCCTCAAATGACAGGATTCATGACATTTTGGTTTCCCCAAAGGAGCCTAGAGCTGGGGATGAAGCTGCGTGGTAAAGCCCTTGTGGGCCTGCACAAAGCCTGGGCCCAATCCCAGGACAGTACCTAGCCCAGGCTATGTATACTATGAATGTGTCTTTAATGTGCAATTGCTATTTCCTTCAGAAAACTCTGTTCTCAACGTTCTGAGCCTCGGCATGAGGTCTGTGATTCTGATGGAGAAAGTCTGTGTCCAGTAGCTGCGTGCCTGTAGCAGGGTAGAAGGGATACGAACTTCCCGTGTAAGCGGAGGTAAAGGCCAGCAGAAACAGGGAAGCACACCGGGATAATCACACGGATGCAAGACATCATTCTGGAAATTCCATGTGGTTTTCAAAAGGAAGAGACAATCTCTCCAGCAAAACATTTTATAATCATCCATATGAAAGCTACAATGGCAAATCGCCGAGTGCAATTATATTAATAGGTGGGCTTTGGGGAATTCCTAGCTTTAACATTAGTGAAAATAAAGGAACTTCGGTGGCAGTTGAAATTGAATTTGGAAAGGCATTTGATGATAATAGGTTCTTAACTTTTTTAGCATGTTCATGCATCTACCAGTATGGAAAAAGTGCATTTATTTGTTTCTCTAATTGTTGCTAGTGCTGAAGAGCAAATCCAGGACATCTTCCATGAGAGGCATGCTGAGGCTCAGTGGTGCCTCAGGCCTACAGTGACTTCCAAAGAGCTTAGTTTCCCAGCTCAGAATATACACAAATACAGGGTGGGTGTCATAACCATGACAAAAGTGACTTGTGTTGTTGCCTGAGATCCCGTCTCACTGTGTAGCCCTGCTTAGCACCACACAGCCCAGGGCGACCTTAACTTGTAGCAATTCTATCACTTCAGCCCCCCCAAGTGCTGGAATTACAGGTTAGGGCCACCATACACAGCTGATAAAATAAGCAATTATTAAGTCTGGTGAGTGGATATATTGATACCTATTATACTGTTCTTTAAACTTTCCATGTCAAGTGTTAGAAGACATAGTGGCACAGTAACTAGTCTCCTCTGTCCACAAGGAACAGCTGTGCTTACATTTAATAACAAAATCAAGCTATAAATGCTGCATTGGGCCAGTTCCTGGAGACAACTCAGAGACCCTCCAAGGACAGTGGACGGAGGACAAAGTAGAGCCCTCCTACACTGGCTGTGCTTTCCACTCACTTTGAAATCCTTATTCACACATCAAAGATCCTTTCAACACATGGCTAAGAAGTTACTAAATATGTCTAAAGTTTGACGATCTACTATTTAATGTTTTTATAAAACAAGAATTTTTATGCTGGCCAGCTAACCGAGCCACTTGGGGAGTTCTAGGCCAGGGAACTGGTCTCAGGAAGAAATCAAAAGACCCAAGAAACAACACACAGGTTGTCCTGTGGCCTACACACAGGTCTACATATACACACACACAGGCTTTCCATGTTTTAGGTGGACTCCAGCAGAGAAACAGGAACAGAGGTCCCTCAGCTAGTGTGACACTTGTCCTTTCCAGGGTTCAAGTTCATCTTTTAGTCTGCTTTAAAGGAGCAGTTACTACAACGAGCTGCTGACAACCATCAAACATGCTTCTAGGAAGTCAATTAGCCATGGCCCTAACTGCCTGGCCTCCCATGGGCTCTCTGAACTTAGCCCAAACACCTTTGTCCACTGACGCTCTTAAATGCAAGCCAAGGAACCAAACCACGGAGCCTGTGTTCTTCAGAAGACAGTAAGGAACTCCCACAGATTCCAGTCACCGAGGTCCTTAAAGCACAATGGGATAAACCTGCTAGCCTGGGGTGCTGACTCTTCACGGACAGACATAACTTACTCATCCCTTGTTTTTCAGGCTTTACTGGTGTTTGGGTGAGATGCAGGTGACATGCCCGGAATACAGGGGTGGGAGTGGCACAGGGTGTATGGTCTGGCTACCGCATTATCTGCTGTTGGGGATGAAGAGGTGGCAAGGGAAAACAGTAGCTCACAGCTGCTGCTGAGCTCTCTTCCTTTCTGGTTTCTTCTAGGAAGGACAACTTTTAGAAGATAACCTTGACAAATTATAGAGATTTCCCAAAGGTGGACAGCCCGAGAAAATGGCCCTATCCTATCCTATTTTTGAGTGTTTGCATTGGGTGGAGGAAAACAGATGTGAGGCGCATTAAAAACTCGTTCAAATAACTCTTTACCCCAAACTGAAAACATAGCACACCAAAAATAGAACTTAAAAGGAGTGAACCACAACACTTAATATATTGAAAATACAAAAGATCATGTTCCTTTGTATTTGGGGAAGAAAAGGAACATCTCTGTGGGCCAACTACACCCCAGAGAACAGCCAGTCTTACCTAGGTACAAGGATGCGTTGTCTTTCTTGACGTTGTCATCTAAATAGGTTGGTCCCAGGGTGTAAATCGGCGTGGAGCCCATTCCAATGAGAACCTGTGCACAAACGAATAAAGCCACATAGACCCAGTGATTATTTCCTCCCGATTCCTTGGGACAGGGAGGAGGCTCCAAGGTGGACGTGGAGTTGCCATTCTGACAAAGGCCATCGTTGGAGGCCGAAGCGTTCAACTCTTGGATTTGGTACGGAGGTGAGATGAAGTGAGGTAAGGCGAAGAGCGCAGCCCCAACAGCGATAAGAAGTCCACCCACCGCCAGCCATAGAGGCCTTCTCCCACGGCCACCAAAGTAGCTGACGAATACCACCACCACCAGGTTTCCTATGTCAAAGCAGCTGACCAGCAGCCCGGACTCGGAACTCTTCAGGCTATAGCGCCTTTCGATGGTAGTGATTACACTGCTCAGGTACCCAGAGACCATCAAGGCCTGAATGAAGGTCAGGAAACACATGCACACTAGGAAACAGCGAGAATCCGTGAGGACCACATAGAGACACCTTCTCTCCTGGAGTGTAGCCAGAGTAGAAGACACCGACAGAGTTTTGCTGGGGTCCATCCTGTGGTTGCAGTCGATGACTTCCGCTGTAGTCCCTGCCGAAGTAGATGGGGCAGAAGGGCTAGGGACTATCAGGTTCGGTCCTCGATGCCTCTCCTGGTGACCCAAAGCTTCAGGGCAGCCCAAGGCCAGTTCGCCATCTGTGTTCCCAGTACTGAGATTCGGCCGACAGGAGGCGCTGTGCAGGACTGGTAAACTCTTCGACCTGAAGGTCTCTGACTCGCACTTCTCTTGGACAGCTCCCACCGCCACAGGTGCCTCCAGCTGCTCTTGGGCCCGGGACTGCACAGTCCCTTCGTCCATGATTCTTAAAATTTGAACGCTTATCCCATGCAAGGCCTCCGGCACTTTTCATCCACCTACACTAGGGGCCGAAGCCAAGCCCACTCAGTTTTGCCCACCTGAGACCCGGGCTGCGTGTGGCAGAGCCACTTAACGGAACATCTCAGCAGCAGGCAGGTGCCCAGAGCATCCTGACCGGAGGCGCAGCGGGGAGGTTTCGCCACCTCGTGCTGGGGAAGGTAATGATCCGCACGGTCCTGAGAGGAGCCTTGCTCGGCGTCCACCTCCTGGGGATAGCTCGCGGCAGTCGCTTTGCGCGTCCGGTGCTCATCCCCCTCCGCCGCCGCCTCTCAGACGGTGGCCCGGAGCAAGAGCGCTCTATGCCCAGTGTGGTGTCACTTAGCGCGACTGTCCGAATCGCATCCCACTTAGTGCTCCCAGGGGTGTTCTGTGCCCACCGCGGGGATTGTGATACATTCGAGGGTGAAACTGCCAACCTGCAAAGCAGAGAACGGATAGTCAGGGAAGGATGGCTGCAGTTGGGGCTGGAGTCCTAGAGCCGGGATGGGGGGTAGCGGGGGGCGGGTAGTGCTAGGTAACCCCGTGGTCCCCAGAGGGACCGAGGTGCTAGCCACTAGATGAACCCCGCAGGAAGAGCCCGCGGAGGCTGCAGCCTCAAGTCCCGGAACAATGAGCAGCAGGCGGTCCGCCAAGACTCTCATTGTCTGCTGCGATCCTGCCCCCGCCCCGCCCCTTTTGCCTTAAACTGTGCGTTTGCTTTTATATGTTAATAATTATCAACCGGGCAGCTCTGACTCAGTGGCAGTGTCTTTAAATTCGAGTGAACTAATTGCAATCTTTTGGTACTCCTACTCCGTGACTCAAAATAGAAGATTCCCAAAAGAACAAAGGAAAGTTTTTTTCTTTTACAAACACACAATGCCTTCCGATCTCAATTTTTAAAATGCATTTTTAAGCGATAGAAAGAAAATTACATGTAGAAATGTGTTTGCACACTGGTACGCTGGCACGTGTGCGCGACGAGATGTGAATTCGTCTACTCCACCAGACACCTACTTATTCAAAGCTAAAGGCAGCCGGGGAAAAGAAAAAAAAAAAGGTCAACATGCTTGCCTGGTTATTCTTTACGCTAAAAATAGCCCCTTGCCGGAAAGAACTATTCAATTACAAGTAACGAGGGCATTCAAGGCTGTGGCCCACGTTAAGTCCCAGAGCGCAATGTTAAGCGAAACCGAAAATCAATTTGCTTTGCAGATGGCTGGATGAAGACACAACCAAACAAAGAGACGCTGGCACGCTGGTATAGCGTGCGCGAGGAGCCCACCAAAGCGGCTCAGCACAGGCGGGCCGGCAGGGAGGTGTGCAATTTGCCTAGCGCACCCCAAGGAGCGTGGGCCCTGGGGTGTGTGCGCGCCTGCGCAAACACACACACACACACACAAACACCAGAGAGTACATGTTAAAACTGCTTGTGCAATCTAGCACTCAGCTTGAATTCAGCAAGCTCCAACATCGGTGTACCCTGGTGTAAATCTAATCCTAATCTTGGAGAATCCTACACCCCTCCCATCCCGCCGCGATGTGCACCTGGTGGGAGGGATTGGGGCTCCGCTGCGTTGGGTTTCCTTCTGAGCTTTTGTAGTGCTTCTGCGAAAAGAAAAAGAAAGGGTAGAAGAAGAAAGAGAAAGGCGGAGAAACGGCCGCGAGTGGCAGTCACGGCATCTCCCTGGACTGCTCCGGACGGGACTCGCTTGCAGATTCCCGGCCTTCCAGTGGCTCGCAGACCTGGTCTTGGGCTCCGCCCGCTCTCCCCTGTGCCTTCTCGGGAAACTCCACCCGTGGCTGCGCGCCGAGCTGGGGAATCCCGACGTCGTAGCCCCTGCTTGGGGGAGCAGCCGCATCGCGGCGCAGACTCGGATGGGATGGACAACGCGGATCCCCGACCGGAGCTCTCGGAACGGAACAGATGCGGAATCCCAGGAATACCCCATGCGTGCGCGCGCGCGAACACACACACACGCACACACACACACACACACACACACACACACACACTGTGGGAGGACAGAACTGGCAGGGATAGCTCGCCGCTCTGCCGGGCTCACAAGCCTCCACAACTCACTAGCGAGGGTGATGAGCAGTCTGCTGGGCTGGGAGAGGAGCGGTCACAGTAGAACGGCGGTGGTGCGGGCAGATGAGCCAGCCTCCTGCCGAGGCGGTCTCGGTCCCGCCGCCGAGAAATCAGGGAGTGAAACTGCGACTCGGGCTGGCTAACTCTTCCCCCAACCCCTGGCCTGTCAACCAAGCCTCTTCTCTCCAGACACACGCGCACAGAGACGCGCCAAGACTGGAGCAGCAGAGGGCGCAGGCGCGCGGGCAGCCACCCAACCCAGCCCGCAGGCAACCAGCCACCCCTCTCTGCCCTTTACCTGCAAAAAGACCTGCACCAATGCCCCAAGGAAGCGCGCGTCTTTAAAAGTCACCGACTGGGACAGAAAGCCATTTTATGTAAAGCATTTCGGTTCGTTTCTACCAAGTTCACCACGAACCATGTCGTTTCTACTATAGCAGATTCTGGGGACCAAGTGGAGCAAGATCCCCGATGTAGGGAAACTTGTCTTGCCAAGAAAATATCTACATTAATGGCTTGAACCCACGCAGTACTTTCTTACAGCTTGCTACTGCAGAACCAGACACCGGTGAATCTTCCTTTCCAGAGCAGGAAGGGCACTTGCAAAGGCACAGGGACATGGCGCCAAGAGGAAACCAGTAGACTCTTTGCTGGGAGATTGGAGAGATGGGGCAGAGGACAGGACACGGGGTTTCATGACTTGTGTATTGTCAGTTCCTAGGTGCCATGACATTCTGCCTTTCTTACCAGAAATAGCTTCGTCAGTGATGGGTAGACTATTGAGAGTGGAGAGACAAATAAGGTGGAAATATCGATATGTGATGAGACAGAAAGCAAGCTGAGAAGGTAGATGTGGCTAGCCTAGTTAGGCCAACACAGGGGGGACTCCGGATTTAACACTTGAGTAAATGATGACTAGAGCCCAATCAATACCTGAGAGGACAAATGTACTATTGTTCTCATTTTATGAGGGTTGAGTGTAAAATGCCATTACAACATCCAAGTGTACATGCTCCATAAGCTACGGGGTATAAGACATTCAGGAGGTTTGGAATGAGCATGTAGATTAGTAGTCGTTAGCCACAAAGACAGCGTGAGAAAGGATGAGTGAACAGGGCAGATTCCAAACTGAGAAGAGACACAGACTAAAGATGGGGTACTGGGAACATTAATATCTGAGAGAAAGACAGTTTTTAAAAAAAAGACTAGAAACAGGAACCAGAAAGGTAGAAAAGGATAGATGTCGCTGAGGCCAAAGAAGCAGGCGGATTAAAGAGGGCAACAGAATGAGAAGGCCCTGCCAGCTCCCGGTACCCATGATCCTCTGACTATAGTGCCATGACAGACCCACTTGGCAGCCACTGGCTGCCCCTATGATAGTACCATCTCACTTTACAGACGCGGCATATGTGCTGTGGGCCAAAGGTCCATGTCTGACATAGCAGGCATAGCATACATGTCTGTAATCCAAGCAGTTGGAAGGCAGAAACAGGAGGATTGAATCTCAAGGCTAGCTTGGGGGTTACCTAAAAAGACTTTGTCACAAAAGAAAGAAAGACAGAAGGAAAGAGAAAAAAAGATCTGGAGACTCGAGCAATGGCTCACTCCAGAAGACCTAGGTCTGATTCCTATGGTGGGTTATAATCATCTCTAACTCTGGTCTCAGAGGATCTGACAATCATCTCAGACCTCTAAGGGCACTGCATACACATGGTGCTCAGACATACTACAGGCAAAACACTTGCACACATAAAAAATAATTATCTTTTTTTTAAAAAAAACTTTTTCTTGTAGCCCTTACTTTCTACTGCCTTCCCTCTTGCTAAGTGATTTCTTGACTTTTAGCTCTTGAGGATCCCACTTCAGTCAAACAACTGATGACCTTTAAAAACATGTGAGACCAGTGAACACCTAAGAAGAATTCAAGTCTAGCCAGGCGGTGGTGGTGCACACATTTGATCCCAGCACTTGGGAGGCAGAGGCAAGTGGGTCTCTGTGAGTTCGAGGCCAGCCTGGTCTACAGAGTGAGTTCCAAGATAGCCAAAGATACACAGAGAAACCCTGTCTCAAAAAAGAAAAGAAGCACCCAAGTGTGCCTGCAGCCACACAGAGGCAGCACTAATGTGACAGTCGGCGGATTGAAACTATTTCCTCGTTCTCTGTCACTGCCCACACAAGCCTGTGATCATTTGTCCCCAACAGATAGTATGACCCTAAGTGCCACCCCTTATTAGAATGTAGACTCTCCTGCTGATAAAGTAAACAAAAATATATGGTACTTCCGGTTCCTAACTCTTTTTCAGAGTTTATTTCGGATGCAAGCAGAATGGACTGGCACTGCCTTATCTCCCTCTCTGTACTTCGCCCCCTCTCTCATTCAACCTTGTTTCCAGACAGCAGCTGCTCTGTAGCAGATCTGATCTCTTACATCAGGTTCAGGGCTCCCCTACTGAAGCTAAACAGCCATGTTCCTGGAACTGGCTTCTTAGTCATGGTCAGTCACCATACTCACCCTAGAAATGACTCGAAGAGCCTACAGAATCGTGTCATTGTTTTGCCACTAACAGAGGTCATGCTTTGTAGACAGAATTTAAAGGGTTCAATTAGCTGGATGCTTCATGTAAGAAGCGTTCGATATGAAATGTCTCCTCTCCTGTGTCTCTGATAGCTCATGTGTGATAGGTGTTATGGTAAGAAACATGTAAGGGGAAGCAGAGCTTAATTCATGGAGAACAGGACAGAGCAGAGAGAAAGATGGAGAACAGGAGGGGAAAGGGAGGCAGAGAACAGCCTTAGGACAAGCTACACCTCCTGTAGCACAGACCTGAAGGCTACATATCTCCCAAACTTCTATCCCCTGTGATGCTGCCGTTAAATAAGCATTGCTTAAGTCAGAGTTGTCATGATTCAACCACCTCACAAGAACTGGACCACAAGCTGGGAACTAATCCTTCAGTACAGGAGCCTTTTATGAAGACACTTCACATCTGAACCATGCCATTAGTGCCTCCACTGACCCCAGTCTTCAGCTTAACAGAAAGAAATGGAGTCGGTTTATAGAGTTCTGCTGTCCTATGGCTTCTTTCATTCTGTATGTGGTTGCCTTGTTTGATACGTTGGAAGAGGAAGCCTGTGCCCAGAAACTCTCTTCAAAATTTCAAGCTTGCTTAGTTTCTTCTAAGTCACTTGGGAACAGCCAAGACTGTAATAATCTGTACATTCAACGCAGGAAGGTGAGGAAGGCAGGGGAGGCCTCCATTAAACATCTCCCTTTCCTGCCTGCCACTCAGGGCTGCTTTCAGGAGACTTCCCAGACACAAGAACTGAGTTGTACTCAAGAATAATAGTTCCTGGGCTTAAAATAGAACTTGAATGTAATAGTTAATGTTCATAGTTAACTTGATGAGATCCAGACATATCCGTGGAACATGCCTCTGTGTGTTGTGGGGGCGTTTCCAGAGACACTTAACCCGAAGAGGGAAGGTTGCGGTGAACACGGCTGCACCACCCCATGGGCTGGAGTCCTGGAATCATGGACCAAAAAGACAAAAGGAGGGCAGAACTCCAGCCTCTCCCCTCGCTCTACTTCCGGACAGCAGATACCATGTGACCAGCTGCCTCACACGTCTGTTGCCTTGACTTCCCCACCATGGTGGGCTGTGTCCTCTCAAACAGTGAGTCAGAATAAGCCCTTACATCACTTCTCATCACATTTGGTCACAACAAGAAAAATAATCAGCTAATACACATGAGATTTTCATTGAACTGAGTACTGATTGCTTATGAGGGGAAAGTGTGTCTATCAGGGAGCCACTTAGCTAGATTTGGCGTTTATGCTCATACTGAGACACGAGCTTCAAGCTGCATCAGTCAGAAGAGAGGGAGATCTGAGCCTGTGCTCCCACAGTAAATGGCTGGAGGATCCTACAAGGGCTAACGAAGTAGAAAGTCACACCTGTTCACTTCGATGCTATGAGCCCTGAACCCTAAGAAACTGCAGCCACAGTCCTACAAAGGAACATGCAGACGCTCAGCCTGGGGAATGTAAGACCTCATCAGTCAGGCCCTTGAAAAAAAACTACTTAACAGGGCCGGAGAGATGGTTCAGGGATTAAGAGCATTGATTGCTCTTAGGAGGTCCCGAGTTCAATTCCCAGCAACTACATGGTGGCTCACAACCATCTGTATTAAGAACTGGTTCTCTCTACATGCAGGTGAAACACTGTATACACAATAAATAAATCTTAAAAAAAGAACCTACTTAACTCCCTTAATAAAATTATGCCCATCGTTCCAAGATTTCTCATGACGATGGCTTGCCTATGAAGCAGAGATACTTATCCCAAAAGCTTCAGGTCCCCTTGAAAAGTGTTCCATAAACTGGGTGTTGTGTTGTGTTGAACACCTGTAATCCCAGCATTGAGAAGTAGAGGCAGGAGGGTCAGTGGTTCATACTCATCCCCATCTGCATTGCAAGCTGGAAACCAGCCTGGACTACGTGAGATCCTGACTTTAATTGAAAAACAAAGTGTCTCATGGTTACCACCATTTCTCCTAGGCCTGGGAAGGACAGAGGCAGAGCAGAAGGGGTTAGAAAACAAGTTGGGAGAGAGAATCACCCAAGGGCCCTAAGGGTCTCTGCACATTCTTTTGGCATAAGCAAAGAGTATATAGGCCTGAGTGCTCTTTGCCCAGGCCATCTCTCAAGCATATCTGATGCCAAGGATACTGAGGACTGACCAAGACTTGCTTGCCCATTACCAAAGAGCAGTCTTCCTCCTTGTGCTGTGTGCACAAGTGTGGGCATGGACTCTTCACATCACTGCATAGGTCTGAGGGTCTCTGGATGCTGGAATCATCTCCCCAGTACGCAGGGAAAACTTGTCCATGAGGTCAAGTTCCAGACCCTAGACAGTTCTTAAAAAGCACTACCCAATAGAACACACTCCACCTACACCCTAAGTTCCTTTATCCTGGGTAACACCGCTGGCTGAAGGCCTGGGATTTGAAACAAATCTTTTCTCGATTGGCCTCCAGCATGCTTTCCCTGGCTTCTTTTCTGGTATTTATTTGTTTCCTTAAACAGCAGTGTATGGAAAGCTAGCTTTGAAAATAAAACAAAATAAGCAAGCAATCAAAGAAGCAAAGACCCCTCCACCCCCCCCCCCCCGAGCCTGCCTGTAGATGAGGCTCTGTCTGAGAACTGAGACGCTTGGTGAGTGCTGGGAGGGAAGATGAGGCATCGCCACATTTTCAGCTGTCTCCTGGCAGCAAGCACCTCATGGAGACGTGGGTCTTTTCTGCATCCTGCAGTCAAAGTCTGGCTTCTCAGTGTGGAGAGGCCAACATGGCATTAACCACATTCGATGTCTGGATCAGGCCATAGCAGAAAGTCCTGTGAGGGCCTCTCGTTCCCCACCCGCCAGGCAGTGAAGAGGTACCAGCTTCCCTGGCAATATGCCTCTGTGTGCTCTAACAGTCGTTCCTAGATTCCACTTGTCAGGTCCTTCCAGACATTTTGTGATTCTCTTTCTGCCTAAGTATACAAGGTGGTTTCTAGAAAGAGCAAAACACTGGACAACTTGATAGTAAATTCTTGTCTCACCTGCAACTTGAGGGCTCTATGCCCATCTCTTCCGTCTCTGTCTGTAACACGAGTATTTAGAGTTCTTTATTAAGACCTACCTCAGAGCCACCAGTTGGAAGATTCTAAATCTGCAGTCCCAGAGCAAAGCCCAAGGACCGCTGGGATTTCTCTGTCAAGCCTATCTTCTGACTTGCCATTGCCAGAGTGCATGCTTCCTCCCTAGATGGCAAGAACGAGTCACATTTCAGGGGTGACCTGACAGGCATGACCTCAACCCAGGCCACAGAATAATGAACTAAGGTACTGAAAGGGGACACTATCCTGGTAGAGTGCACACTAATGAGCCCTTCGGACCAGGTGGGACACCAGAAAGCTACTAGCTCCTAATACTTATCCATAGAATGATGCCCTGGCCATTTGTAACACACAACTGTGATCCTGTGATTACTAACTGTGGTGGTTTGAAAGAAAATAGCCCCCAAAGGGAGTGGCACTATTCCTTGTCAGAGAAAGTGTGTCACTGGGGGGCGGGGTGGGCTTTGAGGTCTCTTATCTCAAGCTTCACTCGGTGTGACAGTCAGTCAACTTCTGAGTGAGTCAAGATGTAGGACTCTCAGATTCTTCTCCAGGACCACATCTACCTGCATGCCTCCACACGCCCTCATCCTGACGATAAAGAACTAACCCTCTGAAACTGTAAATGAGCCACCCCAACTAAATGTTTTACTTTATAAGAGTTGCATGGTCGGGCTGGAGTTAAGAGCTTTGCTTGTTCTTCCAAAGGTCCTGAGTTCAATTCCCAGCAATCACATGGTGGCTCACAACCATCTGTAATGAGACTTGGTGCCCTCTTCTGGACTGCAGGGATATATGCAGGCAGAACACCATATGCATAATAAATAAATTAAATTATATAAAAAAAAGAGTTGCATGGTCATGGTGTTTCTCCACAACAATAAAACCCCAAACTAAGACACCAACTATGTCTTTGCTTTAGTCCAGAAGTTCTTTTTCTTCTTTTTCTGGTTTTTTTTTTTTTTGAGACAGGGTTGCTGTCCTGGAACTAGCTTTCTAACCAGGCTGACCTTGAATTCACAGAGATCCTCCTGCCTCTGCCTCCCAAGTGCTGGAATTAAAGGCATGCACCACCACTGCCCTGCCAGAAGTTCTTTTTCATCTGTGGGTCAAAATAGAGCGGTTAGGATTCAGGGTTCCAGGACAAACCATTTAGCACTCTCAAACGCTCTAGGGGAGGGCACATGTGCCCTCTACACCATTGTTCATTAACAGGAAGCTGCCCCAGTGCTAACACGGGTCCCACTAAGAAGGAAAAACGCTCCTGCTGTTGGGGCTGGAGAGATGGCTCAGCGGTTAAGAGCACTGGCTGCTCTCCCAAAGGACCCATGTTCAATTCCCAGCACTCACATGGCAGTTCACAATTGTCTGTAATCCAGTTCCAGGGAATCTGACACCTTCATACCAAATGCACGTAAAAACACATTAAATAAAAAAAAATTAATGCTCCTGGTTTCACTACAGTGACACTTAGTGGCTAAAGAAAAGAGGAGGACCATGTTTCCAGGCTCCTGCACTGAGCTTCAGTGCTGCCATTTCTAGCTATGTGTTCTTGGGCAGTTCATTAACCCCCCAGTGTTACTTTTCAAGCTGGGTTTACTTCTAGTACCAGTGTTGCGATCTGCTGAAGGCATCAGATGAGTTGCCATTTGCAGAGTCCATACAGGATGGAATCTGGACCAAGCAGGTGCTTTATGAATGTTAGTCATCTTCATAGCTGGGAGATGTGCTTCGGGTTTCTCTCGGTCTTCTATTCTGTCCCTGATTTTTGGAAAGCAGGAGGCCCATGTATTTTAGGAAGGCCCTCACTTCTCTAGGACTAGGTCTTGCCAAAAAACTATAGCTGATAAAATATGCTCTTGGGTTCAGAATTTAGTTGTTTGTTTGCATTGTTTTGCTCATCGGCCACAGGAGTCTTTCCTATCTTTAATGCCCCACCACTCAAAGCGGAAAGCATCGTTCCCATTTAACAGGTCGTCAGTACAGGCTTCATGCATGTCAGTCCTCTTCACGAACAGGGTAGATGCTTTCTGTTCCTTCTCCTACTGCTCCTCCTCCTGTTCCTCCTCCTCCTGCTCCTCCTTCTGCTCCTCCTGTTCCTCCTCCTCCCCCTGTTCCTTCTCCTCTCCTCTTGTTCCTCCTCCTGCTTCTCTTCTTCCTTCCTTTGCTTGTGTTTCTTGGTCTGCTTGTTCGTTTGGGCTTTTATTTTCATGAGGCAGGTTCCCACATAGCCCAGGCTAGTCTCTACCCACTGTGTAGCTAAGGATGACTTTGGTCAATTGATTTTCTTGCATCTCCTTTTCAAGTGCTTGGACCACAAGCTTGGCCCCCATCATGTCCTGCTGTTTGACTTGTTGACAATGATTCGCTTTGTAACTTTGGCCTACCTCTCCTGCATAATGTTCCCGGTTCAGCCTCCTAAATGCTGAGGTGACAGGTTCCTGAACAGGAACAGTTACCCAGGTTGGCTCAATCCCTTTTACAAAGGACAGAGCTGAAGGTAAGAGGTGACTAAGCCACACAGTACAGAAGGAGTAGAGAGAGCTCCCAAAGGAGACCCCCCATTGCAGAACAGATGCTCCTCGTTACCTTACCTGTAAGACTCTCAACTTTGCTTTAATCTTAGAAATGTCAATTGGTTAAGACAAAGAAAATCTCTAGGTGTGTTGCCCTTCCTATGTGCCCCAAGGCTCCTTGCATATCTTCCTGAACGCGGAGCTAGAGACTGTGGGAACCTTCCAGAACAAATATAAAATGAAGCCTATCCCCTAGAGAACTGCTGCTCCGGTCAGCATCTCCTATGAGTCATCCTGAGGAAAGGGAAACCTGACCTTGTCCCCTGAGAGCCAGTCTTATAAAGGAGAGCTGAAATCAATTGTGGCTTCCTGAGGTCCTGAATTACAAACACCATGTGTGGCAATTCTTTCAACAACAACAACAACCCCATGGAAATGCATCAACAATGCAGCAATCATAATGTAGGAGCTGCAAAGCCGGTCGTCACCAGATAACAGGACATGAATAATAAATGAGTTGTCACACACCATCCCCTTGGTGGACACTGGGGCTGCTAATGTCCAAGTCCAGCTTGACCGGGTTCAGAGATGCGTAGAGACGCATGGGGACGTACACATCTATTAACACATGAAGACATCGCACCTGCTCAGAGAGATCTGCTGCCCTTCCTTCACTTGGCAGCACAAGAAACATTTGGAGAAAACTGGGCTTTTCAATCCAAAAAGAGTCATTGTGAAAGTTAGCTCACATTAGACCTAAGGAGGATTCGACCTAGGGGCTAGAGTTAGCTCACACTAGACGTAAGGTAGATTAGACCTAGGGACTCAAGTTAGCTCTCATTAGATGTAACGTAGATTAGACCTAAGGGCTCAAGTTAGCTCACATTAGATGTAAGGTGGCATAGACCTGGGGACAGTGTGACAAGTGCCCAGAGAGAAATGGAAGAACACATGCATTTTGCCCCTGTGCTCCATGCCCGCTTCTTGCCTTGTTCACTTAGATGTTTGTTTACCAGGGGTCTTTTCAAGTACTTGATACTCCCTATACAGCCCATGCCAGCCTCAAACTCACAGGAATCCTCCTGCCTCAGCCTCCACAGTGCTGGGGATTACAATCTTACAGCACCATGCCCAGCTTACTTCTTCACTCTATAAAAAACAAAACAAAACAAAACAAAGTTAACTGGTTTTGCTAGTCCTAGAAAATTAATGGTGTTAACACTGGACTTGTTAACAAAAAGACCAAACCAAGAATAAACCAGAAAATCCAACCTTTTGAAAAACTAACAAAATCAGCTCCCTCACAGGCTGTACTCAGCCTCCTGCAAAGTCTAGAACGCAAACCTGACTTCTAGATATGGAGTTCAGGTGGAGGAGCGGGTACAGGTGAGGAGGAGTCCCTGCCAATCAACCATTAGCCATGTGCTGACACAAACTTCCTTTCATGTAAACTAATTATCTTGAGTATGGAGAATTGACTGGCACAGACAAGTCAACACCTGATAAAGGAACCTGGAAAAGAAGCAAGCACTGTGGGAAGGATGTCTCACACACAGAGGAACTACTAGGAACATTGGAGCTTAAAGGGGAAATAACAAACAAGTAAAATAAGAAAGCTGGGCAGTGGTGGCACACGCCTTTAATCCCAGCACTTGTGAAGCAGAGGCAGCCAGATCTCTGTGAGTTCAAGGCCAACCTGGTCTTCAGAGTGAATTCCAGGACAGTCAGGGCTACATGGAGAAACCCAGTCTCAAGAAACCATAAGAAGTTTAGAGTCTCATCTTTAGGAGATAGAAAACCCATCAGAGCTTTCTAACTAGATAGGAACAGGCAGAAACTTATAAAGATTAACTTCTCAGGAAGGAGACAAGTAAGAGAGGTTGTGGGTGGAAATAATGCTTGTTTCTACTCCAGGCTTCTTTTCCAGTGGTTGTGCTGTCTGTGACAGTCAGTTTTCCATACCTGTGAAGACTACTTAAGATAATTACTCACGTGAATGGAGGTTTGTTTCCGGCTCTTCCGCCATGTGGATGCTGGGAATTGAACCCAGATCCTCTAGACGAGCATCCATTGTATTTATGCACTGACTCTTCTCTCCAGCCCTGGTATTTCAGTATTCTATGACCACAGTTTCCTTTGCACTCATGAAAAACAACTGGATCAGTGAGTTTGATCTGACACTTTATTTTGAATTCCTACAGAATACAGTTCTACCCCAAATTCTGATTATTTCAATCTCTGGTTACACTTTTTTTTTCAATATTGTGACATAAAGTCTAAACCTCTTTTTAAAAGATTCCCAGTAAATTTTGGGAAATGGTGTTAGTATTAGAAGTGACATTTAACATGCCATTCTACTTTAGAAGGTGCATCCCTCTTCAGATTGACATTTTTAAATGTCTGATTTTACTTAATCTTCTTGGTATCAAATAAATGACAAGGGTTCTGCTTAGTTACACTGCTGTATTGCTTTTCAATTCCTGCAATGGAACCTCATTATGCAGTCCTGACTGGCCTTGAACTTAGGAACTCTCCCTTTGTAAGTGCTGTGATTACAGGCATAGACCACGGTTGTATGAGGGGAGCAGGCTGGCCGCGGTCCGGCTGCCTGGCTCCCAGTCACACGGCTAGCTTAAGCCCCGAAATAACCACACGGAAATTGTATTAATTAAATTACTGCCTGGCCCATTACATCTAGCCTCTTCTTGGCTAACTCTCACATCTTGATTCAACCCATTTTTAATAATCTGTGTGTCACCACAAGGTCGTGGCTTAACCGGGAAAGATTCAGCATGTTTGACCTTGCAGCTTCATGGTGGCGTCTCTCTCTCTCCCTGCCTGCCTTCTCTCTTCCAGCATTCTGTTCTGTCTACCCCGCCTATCTGATTTCTGCCCTATCAAAAGGCCAAGGCAGTTTTCTTTATTCACCAATGAAAGCAACACAAATACAGAAGACCCTCCTACACCAGACCACCATGTCCTGCCTCGTATGTGGCATTAAGGTCAGTCTCCAGATTCTTCCCAGGAAAAACCAGAATACGTAGTGGTGAGCAATACACACAGCCACACCACCGTTTTGGTTCCTGTTGCTGCACTGTGGAGCTCAGGCTAGCTCCCTTACTATTGTTCTTCCAACTGGCAGCCTTTCCAAAGAGGCCTTCAGATGATGGCCCTTGCGAACACAAGGGCTCCCTGCCCAGGAGGACGTCTCGTAAAACAAGCATGCTTTAAAAAGATCTTATTGCCAGTACTCGGGAGGCAGAGCAAACAGATCTCTGTGAGTTTGAGGCCAGTTTATTCTATATAGCATTCCAAGTCAGCCAAGGTTAAATAGCGAGATCTTATCATCCACCCCACACCACCCCTGCAAAAAAAAAAAATCATATAACTTGAACTATTTGCCATCCCCCTCTTCGGTTTAATTGGCTTGTTTCTGAAAGTCTAATGATCTAAAAATCAAGTCTTAATTTATAAACTGCCTTGCATATTCTTAGACAATATTTGGAGCTTGTACAGTTTTTCTTGCCAAGACAAAAATGAACAAAATCCACAAGTTAAGAAGTTCAGACACAGGTCTCCTTTCAGAATATGGAACTCTCTTTCCAGATGGGAGAGAATTAATGTTAGACTTTGGCCTTAGTGAGTACTTTTATTTTTTTCAGTACTAAAGATTTCACCCAGGGCTTCAAGCATGGCAAGCGTGCCCACCACCAAGGTGCATTTTCTGCTGCTCCATTTATTCATTCTAATAGGAAGTATCAGATTTATATTTAGGAAGAAATTGGAAAGAATGGAGACCATTTTAATCAGACAACTTTAATTTAGAGGCCATTATGCAAATATGAGTTTGCTGTTAAGTGACAGAATGATTTTACATTACAAATCTTCCAAGTTCAGAAAAGAAGCAACAATGGTCCATTGCTCACTGCATCTTGGGGCTAGATGCAAATAATTAGCGTGAGGGATGATCTTCATCGTGATGCTCGCTGCATCACCTACGAAGCACACCTCTGGTGCCTCCCGAGAGGCTTAACTGAGATGAGTGACCCCATCACATGGGTTGAGGTCCTGGGCTAAAGAAAAGAAGGAGAATGGGTAATGTTATCCGTGCATCCGGAGTCACAGTGCATAGTACTGTGAGGCACAGTCACAGTGCAGAGCGCTGGACAGCAGGTGCGGCACGGTCACAGTGCAAAGCGCTAGTCAGCAGGTGCAGCACGGTCACGGTGCAGAGCGCTGGACAGCGGGTGCGGCACGGTCACGGTGCAGAGTGCTGGACAACAGGTGCAGCACGGTCACAGAGTAGAGCGCTGGACAGCAGGTGCGGCACGGTCACAGTGCAGAGCGCTGGACAGCAGGTGCGGCACGGTCACGGTGCAGAGCGCTGGACAACAGGTGCGGCACGGTCACGGTGCAGAGCGCT